>ML275885.1:0-92689 GCA_005239495.1 Nicotiana undulata
GGTGGTGGTGGGGGTTGGGGTGGTGGTTGAGTATGGTGGTGGTGGTGGTAGTTGATAATGGTACGCGGTGGCGGCCATTAATAATGAATATGTGATAGCATCTTAATGAAATTAAGTCTCTGTTATAGATCTTAACCATACATACCTATTCAGACTCACTAAGTGGTTGTAAAGTAAAAAAAAAATAAACACACTTAATGATTAAGACCTGAATAATTAAGATTCAGACTTTAAAAACAAACGCACTTAATGTCTGAGATCTGAATGATTAAGATTCAGACCTCCATTAAGTGCAAAAAAATGAGGCCTTAGAAATAGCCTTATAGTGGGAAAAGTCAACTAGGAGTTGACTTATTGGTAAACGACCTCGGAATGCAAATTTTATGGTTCGGATAGCTTAGTTAGGTGATTTGGGACTTAGGAGTGTGTTCAAAATATTTTTGTGATGTCCGGTGTAGAATTAGGCTTGAATTGGCGGAAGTTAGTTTTTGGCGACTTCTGGTCGGCAGTGGAAAATAGGTTATCGGGGTCGGTATGGAATTCCAACATTTGGAACAGGTTCGTATGTCATTTTGGATAGGTGTGCAATTTCAGGTCAATCGGATGTGTTTTGGATGGTTTCGGCATCGTTGGTGGAATTTAGGAATTTCAAAGTTCATAGGCTTGAATTTGATGTGATTTTTGTGTTTTGATGTTATTTTGGGTGTTCCGAGAGTGAAACGAAGTTTGAATGATCATTTAGGATGTGTTGGTATGTTTGGTTAGGGTCCCGAGGGGCTCAGGATTGATTTCAGATGGTTAACGGGAAGTTTGGAGTTGGAAAATGCAGCTTTCAACTGCTGGTGGTTCTGCTACTGTGATTTCCGCACCAGCAGATGTTTGACCGCAGGTGCGAGCCGCAGGAGCGGCCATGTTGATCGTAGGTATGGACTCAGGGGCCCTTGGAGGAAGAACTGCAGAAACGGAAATTTAGCCGCATCTGCGGCCCGCAGATGCGAGAATTGGACCATTTAATGAAAAGTCGCAGGTGCGAGGAAAAGGGTCGCAGGAACCTGGGCATAAAGTATAAAAAGGCGACTTAACGATTTTTAGTCTTCTTTTCACCATTGTTGTTGCGGGTTCCAAGCATTTTGAGGGTTATTGAAGAGGAAAACAATTGTTCTTCATTGAGTTAAGGTTTTTGGACTTATTAACTTAATTATATGTGATTAAGGACCTAATTAACAATGTTTAATTGGGGAAAATCAGTGAAAAAAGGGAAAATTAGGGCTTGAGTTTAAGAGACCTTCTAGGGGTGATTTGAGGGGTCAATTGGACTCTGATGTCAGCGTTCTTTATATGTACAGACTCGTGAGATGATGAGGATCATTTTGGTATAAAGTTTGTCGAGTTCCGAGACGTGGGGTCGGGTTTTGGCTAGTTTCACATTGTGTGCATAAAGTTGATATTTTTCGATTGAGTTTCATCCCCCTAGCATAATTTGATGTGAAAAATCTGAACTTGATAGATTTGGAGAACTCGGAAGTTGATTCGAGGGGCAAGCGTGTTGCGGAGTAGCTTTTCGGGCTAGTTTGAGGTAAGTAATGTCTTTAAATCCTGTACTGAGGGTATGAAACTCCGGACTTTACATCTTTTCACGATTTTGGAAAGACGCACACACTGGATGACGAGTGTGGGGCGTGCACAAATTGAAAATTTGGAAATATGTTCCTTTTGAGGCAACTATTGAGTTGCGAAGCTGTTTTTAAAGCATATGTTTTATAGTATTAATATGTTTTGATATACTGGGGTTGTAAGCCACGTTTGGGGTCTAGTGTCGATCTGTTTTACCCCCTTGGGGCTATCTTCCTGATATTCCTCACGTATAAATTATGATTTTACACTCAGTCTTTTCTTGTTAAATTGTTGACACTCAGATTTGTTGATATGATTATTTTCTGAAATGAAATACTATTTTGGGTCGAGAACCCTGTTATTTATGGCCCGAGTGGCATGTTGAGAGTGTCTGACTGAGTGAGGTCGAGGGCCAATATTGTGAGGATATTGATGATATGAGAGAGGCCGAGAGCTAGAGGGATTGATGCCATGATTTGGCTTGTTTATAGCGCTTGGGCTGGAGCCCCTCCAAAGTCTGTACACACCCCCAGTAAGCGCAGGTACATACTGAGTGCAAGTGACGAGTGATTGGGAGGCATGAGTGACTGTGAGGTATTGAGTGACTGTTAGTGAGGTGCTGAGTGACTGTTACTGAGGGATGGTGAGGTGCTGAGTGACTGATTATTGAGTGATGATTTGGGTCGAGGGGCGGTTTATTATGATATTTTGCTGAGTTTTGATTATGGTTCACTTCATTCTTTTATACTGATATTTTGGGAGTTTTACTGAGAAACAATTTTAAAATATACTTGTTATAAGGATTTTTACGGAAACTGGTTTTCAAACTCATGTACTACATGTATACTTTATTATGACTCAGTATTTTACTGTTGTGAATTGGTTTTTTGTGCTGTGTGTTTCTTATCTTCAGACTTGAATTATTTTCATTACTACTGAGTTGGCGTACTCATCATTACTCCCTACACCTCTATGTGCAGATCCAGGTACTGGTTCCGAGCAGTAGCCATCTGAGTTCGTTCATCGTCAGCCTTCGGGATTTCGAGGTAGTTGTCCAGCGCCCGCAACTTCTCCATTTCCCTTCCTTCATTTAGTATTTAGTATTTTTTCTGAGACGTTGTATTATGATTTTAGCAGTGTTAGTTCTACTCTTAGATGCTCGTGATCTGTTGACTCCAGTTCTGGGGATTTGGTTTTTGACTGTTAGATTATTTACGTTGTTTAAAGACTTAGAAGATTTTATACTTATTATGACAATTTATTAATGACTTTAACAAATTTTATTAAAAGAAATGTGTAGTTATGTGATAGTGGCTAGCCTAGTTCCACGATAGGCGCCATCACGACCGGTTAGGATTTTGGGTCGTGACAAGTTGGTATCAGAGCTTTAGGTTACATAGGACTCAACGATCATGAGCATGTTTATTAGAGTCTTGCGGATCGGTACAGAGACGTCTGTACTTATCTTCGAGAGGCTACAGAACTCTTAGGAAAAATTTCATTTTCTTGAACTCTGTCGTGCCATTCTATTGATTCTGTAAATCTAAACTCCTGTTGTTTCATTCTCTCACAGATGGTGAGGACACGTGCTACGGATCTGGGTGACCAGACACCAGTCGGACCCACGAGGGGTCGAGGCCGTGGTGGAGTTAGGGGACCAGCTCGTACAGCAGCCGGGATAATACCAGTGGATCCCCCTACTATTCAGGATCAGGTTCCCGTCGCGGGTGCCCCAGTAGGACAAGCTCAAGAACCGACAGTGCCTATTGTCATTTCGGGTTTTCAGTATATACTAGTTTGGCTCTGGCAATTGCTATGTCTACTACTGCCGCTGCATCTCAGGCCAGGAGAGGCACCCTGAATCCAGCTGCCCAAGCACCTGAGCAGGTAGTACAGGGTTTTAAGGCGTCGGGGGAAGTCCCAGCCCAGCCGGTTGCTCTAGTTCAGGACTCTGTGGTCCTAGCTATGCCTGAGGATGAGCAGCGCAAGCTGGAGAGGTTCAGTGGACTTCAGCCTCTGACTTTCAGCGGCACAGAGGGTGAGGATGCCCAAGGTTTTCTGGATAAGTGCCAGAGGATACTCCGTACTACTAGGATTCTTGAGACCAGTGGGGTCTCGTTTGCTAAATTTCAGTTTGTTGGTCAGCACAACAGAGGTCGTTCATTTAGACCTCCTCAACCAGTTTGCCCAGCTTATAGTGGCGCATCTTCGGGGAAGGGTCCCCGCAACTCTCATCCGGAACATTCATCCTTTAGTGCCCTTCCAGCTCAGAGTTCTTCCAGAGCATCATCATTCCAAGTTTCTTCTATGCATGGTTCATCCGGTGGCTATCCTAGTGTCACGAGTTCTCTTCAGTCCCCATCTCCAGCTCCAGGTAGTTGCTTCGAGTGTGGAGAGTTTGGACATGGGTGGAGACAATATCCTCGTCGTCCTGGCAGTTCATCTCAGCAGAGGGGTCAGCCCTCGACATCGGCCTCAGTCACTTCACCACCCACCCAGGCAGCTAGGGGTGGAGGTCAGGCAGCCAGAGGCCGCCCTAGAGGGGGGGAGAGGTCGAGAAAATGGAGGTCAGCCACGTATCTATGCAGTCCCAACTAGGCCTGATGTTATGGCCTCCAATGCGGTGATCACAGGTACTATCTCAATTTGTCACAATGATGCTTTGGGTTTATTTGACCCTGGTTCCACATACTCGTATGTTTCATCATATTTTGCCCACTTTTTGAATATGCCCCGTGAGTCTTTAGTTACATATGTTCATGTGTCGACTCCGTTGGGCGATACTATTGTTGCGGACCGTGTGTATCGGTCGTGTGTAGTGTCTATTGAGGGTCTGGAGACCCGAGTGGACTTGTTGTTACTCAGCATGGTTGATTTGATGTGATAATGGGCATGGATTGGTTATCCCCATGTCATGTTATTCTTGATTGTCACGCTAAGACCGTGACCCTGGCTATGCCCAGAGTTCCGAGATTTGAGTGGACATGGTCTATTGAACATGTGCCTAGCAAAGTGATTTATTATTTAAAGGCTCAGCGTATGGTTGAGAAGGGATGTGAATCTTATCTGGCTTTTGTGAGGGATGTTAGTAGTGAGACTCCTTCAGTTGATTTTGTTCCTGTGGTCCGTGATTTTCCGTACGTATTCCCTGCAGACCTGCCAGGCATGCCACCTGACAGGGACATTGATTTCGGTATTGACTTGGTGTCAGGAACCCATCCTATCTCTACTCCACCTTATCGTATGGCACCGGCGGAGTTGAAAGAATTGAAAGAACAACTTCAGGAACTCCTAGATAAGGGGTTCATTCGGCCTAGTGTGTCACCTTGGGGTGCACCAGTGTTGTTTGTGAAGAAAAATGATGGTTCCATGTGCATGTGTCTCGATTATCGGCAGCTGAACAAGGTTACGATGAAGAACCGGTATCCTTTTCCCCGTATTGATGACTTGTTTGACCAGCTTCAGGGAGCTAGATGGTTCTCTAAGATTGATTTGAGGTCCAGATATCATCAGTTGAAGATTCGGGAGTTTGACATTCCGAAGACTGCTTTGAGGACCAGATATGGTCATTATGAGTTTCTAGTCATGCCATTTGGGCTGACCAATACCCCAGTCGCGTTCATGCATTTGATGAACAACGTGTTTCAGCCTTACCTTGATTCTTTCGTCATTGTGTTCATTGATGACATCCTGGTATATTCTCGTAGCCAGGAGGAGCATGCTCAGCATTTGAGGGTTGTGTTGCAGAGGTTGAGAGAGGAGAAACTTTATGCAAAATTCTCCAAGTGTGAGTTTTGGCTTGGTTCGGTAGCTTTCTTGGGGCACGTAGTGTCTAGTGAGGGTATTCAGGTTGATCTGAAGAAGATTGAGGCGGTGCAGAGTTGGCCCAGACTATCCTCAGCTACAAAGATTAGGAGCTTCCTTGGTTTGGCGGGATATTACCGTCGCTTTGTAGAGGGGTTCTCTTCTATTGCTTCGCCCTTGACCCAGAAGGGTGCTCCATTCATATGGTCTGATGAGTGTGAAGAGAGCTTTCAGAAGCTCAAGTCAGCATTGACCACAACTCCGGTATTGGTTTAGCCTACTGGTTCGGGTTTTTACACAGTCTAATGTGATGCTTCTAGAGTTGGCTTGGGAGCGGTATTGATGCAGGACGGTAGGGTGATTGCCTATGCGTCTAGATAGTTGAATGTGCACGAGAAGAATTATCCAGTGCACGATCTTGAGTTAGCTGCCATCGTTCATGCCTTGAAGATTTGGCGTTGTTATTTGTATGGAGTGCAGTGTGAGATTTCCACTGATCATCGTAGTTTGCAGTATCTGCTGAAGCAGAAGGACTTGAATTTGCGTCAGAGGATATGGTTGGAGCTTCTCAAGGATTATGACCTCACTATTTTACATCATCCGAGGAAGGCCAATGTAGTGGTTGATGCCCTGAGTCGCAGAGCTGAGAGTTTGGGGAGTCTAGCCTACCTTTTAGCAACATAGCGACCTTTAGCACTTGATGTTCAGGCTTTAGCGGGTCAGTTGGTGAGTTTGGATTTATCAGAGCCTCCGCGGGTATTAGCTAGCATGGCTTCCCGGTATTCTCTTTATGATCAAATTAGAGCACGCCAGTATGATGACCGGCACTTGTTTGTTCTCCAGGACAGGGTTCGTCGAGGTGATGCCAGGGATGTGACTATTGGTGATGACGGGGTTATGAGGATGCAGGGCCGTATTTGTGTGCCCAATGTGGATGGGCTTCGAGAGTTGATATTAGCAGAAGCTCATAGCTCGCAGTATTCCATCCATCCAGGTGCCGCGAAGATGTATCATGATCTGATACAGCAGTATTGGTAGAGGCAAATGAAGAGAGATATTGTTGAGTATGTAGCTCGGTGTCTCAACTGCTAGCAGGTCAAGTATGAGCACTAGAGACCAAGTGGATTATTTCAGAGGTTAGATATTCCAGAGTGGAAGTGGGAGCGGATCACCATGGACTTTGTAGTTGGGATTCCACGGACTTCGAAGGGTTTTGATGCTATTTGGGTCATTGTGGATCGGCTGACAAAGTCCGCGCACTTCATTCCTGTCAGTACTACATATACTTCAGAGCGGTTGACTGGGATTTATATCAGGGAGATTGTCCGATTGCATGGGGTTCCAGTTTCTATCATTTCTGACAGGGGTACTCAGTTCACATCTCAGTTTTGGAGATCGATGTAGAGAGGTTTGGGTACTCAGGTAGAGTTGAGCACTGCATTTCATCCTCAGACCGACGAGAAGTGGAAGCGGACTATTCAGATTTTTGAGGACATGTTGCGTGCCTATGTGATTGATTTTGGAGGTTCGTGGGATCAGTTTCTGCCACTCACGGGGTTTGCATATAGTAACAGCTACCAGTCTAGTATTCAGATGGCCCCGTATGAGGCTTTATATGGTAGGAGGTATAGGTCTCCGGTTGGTTGGTTCGAGCGGGGTGAGGCTAGGCTATTGGGCACAGATTTGGTTCAAGATGTGTTGGAGAAGGTGAAGTCGATTCAGGAGCGACTTCGCACGGCGCAGTCTAGGTAGAAGATTCATGCGGACCGAAAGGTCCGGGATGTGTCTTTCATGGTACGTGATAAGGTACTGCTGAATGTTTCACCCATGAAGGGTGTTATGAGGTTTGGAAAGAGGGGAAAGCTGAGTCCCCGGTTTATTGGTCCTTTTGAGGTGCTTCAGAAGATTGGAGAATTGGCTTATAGACTTGCCTTTCCACCCCGCTTATCGAGTGTTCATCTGATATTCCATGTGTCGATGCTCCGGAAGTATATTGGTGACCCGTCTCACGTTTTAGACTTCAACACAGTTCATCTCGAGGGTGATATCTCATTTGAGGTAGAGCCAGTGGCCATTTTGGGTCGTCAGGTCAGAAACTTGAGATCTAAGGATATAGCTTCAGTGAAAGTACAGTGGAGAGGTCAGCTAGTGGAGGAGGCTACTAGGGAGACCGAGCGGGAGATGCAGAACAGATATCCTCACTTGTTTGAGACTCCAGGTATGTTTCTAGACCCGTTCGAGGATGAACGTTTATTTAAGAGGGGGAGAATGTAACGACCCGGCCGGTCGTTACGTAGAACTTGAATTATTATTACTGTCTTTGCCTTGTCATATGTGGGTTATACTATTTATCATGTGTTGGAGTCGGTCGGCTCGGGTTCGGAATGGTTGTAGTGAGAATAGAAACACTTAGTCTCTAGAAATAGCCTTATAGTTGGATAACTGAGAGTTGACTTATTGGTAAACGACCTCGGAATGCAGATTTTATGGCACGGATAGCTTCATTAGGTGATTTGGGACTTAGGAGTGTGTTCGGAATGTTTTAGTGATATCCGGTGTAGAAATAGGCTTGAATTAGCGGAAGCTAGTTTTTGGCGACTTCCGGTCGGCATTGGAAAATAGGCTATCAGGGTCGGTATGGAATTCCGACATTTGGAACAGGTTCGTAATGTCATTTTGGATATGTGTGCAAAATTTCAGGTCAATCGGATGTGTTTTGGATGGTTTCGGCATCGTTGGTGGAATTTAGGAATTTAAAAGTTCAAAGGCTTGAATTTGATGTGATTTTGGTGTTTTGATATTATTTTGGGTGTTCCGAGAGTGAAACTAAGTTTGAATGATCATTTAGAATGTGTTGGTATGTTTGGTTGGGGTCCCGAGGGGCTCGAGATTTATTTTGGATGGTTAACAGGAAGTTTGGAGTTGGAAAATGCAGCTTTCAGCTGCTGGTGTTTCTGCTATTGTGATTTCTGCACCTGCAGATGTTTGACCGCAGATGCGAGCCGCAGGAGCGGCCATGTTGATCTCAGGTGCGGACTCAGGAGCCCTTGGAGGAAGAACCGCAAAAGCGGAAATTTAGCCGCATCTGCGGGCCGCAGGTGCAACACCTAGGCCGCAGATGCGAGAATTGGACCGTTTAATGAAAAGTCGCAGGTGCAGTCCTCTTGAGCGCAGGTGCAGACCGCAGGTGCGAAATGCCTGGGCAGAAAGAATAAAAAGGGGACTGTTGACCCAAGTCATTGCATGGTTTTGAAGATTGACAAATGTCTACCAAGTTGAACCATGTCCATCAGGCTATCATAGTGAAACAGACTCATTGGCACGCGAAGAGTCCATGCGTAGGAGATAACATATTATGTGAATTATTTGGGAACTAAGAGGTTGTCTCCTAAAGCGAAAAAGTTGCAATTTGATAAGAGGTTAGAGTTTGAATTTAGCAAGGATAATAACAAAGGAAGGAAGTTGAGTTTAATACAAACTCTTCCACCAAGGAAGAGTTGCATTAGAATTAAACAAGAACATCTCAACTACTAGCGCTATATAATGTTGAAGTATTCCTACTGAAGAGGTGTTCGCACAAAGGCATAAGTGAAACAAGAATTGAAAGCAAAATTACCAGAGACATTTTGCATGCAGAATTATTGTGCAACACAAAGGCTACTGACCAGCTAGAAGAACCAGTTTCATCTGTTTGTTTATTGAGTCTAGTTGGTTGTAGTAGGTGATTAATATTGTATCTTTTCAGCTTTCTTACAAGCAATTGTAATAGGTACACACTGTTCAAGTTAGAGTTAACTTGAAGCTTGTCGCAATTAGCTAGAGGCTAGGTTGCTACAAAGGGATTAGAGTTAGTCCTAGGTTTACAAAAGAGTTTATTTTGTAAATGTTGTTTGGCTCAGAGTTGTAGTGAAGAGTTTGTGAAAATCCTACTGAGCAGTAGGTCGTGGTTTTTTCACCTTTTGAGCAAGGTATTTTTCACGTAAAAATCTCTGTGTTTTTATTTTACTACATTTATTATTCCGCAACAGTAGAAGTTGGAACACCAAGAACCAGGTTCTTCTACTAAGACAGCACTCGAAAAATTAGACACCACACAAATCACCCCCCCCCCCCCCCCTTCTTGTGTGGTATTGAAGTATAACACATCAGGGACTTAACGATTTTTAGTCTTCTTTTCACCATTGTTGTTGCGGGTTCCGAGCCTTTTGAAGGTTTTTGAAGAGGAAAATGAGTGTTCTTCATTCAGGTAAGGTTTTTAGACTTATTAACTCGATTATATGTGATTAAGGACCTAATTAATAGTGTTTAATTGGGGAAAATCAGTGAAAAGGGGGGAAATTTGGGCTTGAGTTTAAGAGACCTTCTAGGGGTGATTTGAGGGGTCAATTGGACTCTGATTTTAGCGTTCTTTATATGTACAGACTCGTGAGATGATGAGGATCATTTTGGTATAAAGTTTGTCGAGTTCCGAGACATGGACCCGGGGTCGAGTTTTGACTAATTTCGGGTTTTGTGCATAAAGTTGATATTTTTCGATTGAGTTTCATCCCCCTAGCATAATTTGATGTGAAAAATCTGAACTTGATAGATTTGGAGCACTCGGAAGTTGATTCGAGGGGAAAACGTGTTGCAGAGTAGATTTTCGGGCTAGTTTGAGGTAAGTAATGTCTTTACATCATGTCCTGAGAAATGAAACTCCAGACTTTACATCCTTTCACGGTTTTGGAAAGATGCACACACTGGATGACTAGTGTGGGGCGTGCACAAATTGAAAATTTGGAAATATGTTCCTTTTGAGGCAACTATTGAGTTGCGAAGCTGTTTTTAAAGCATATGTTTTATAGTATTAATATGTTTTGATATACTGGGGTTGTAAGCCACATTTGGGGTCTAGTGCCGATCTGTTTTACCCCCTTGGGGGCTATCTTCATGATATTCCTCACGTATAAATTATGATTTTACACTCAGTCTTTTCTTGTTAAATTGTTGACACTCAGATTTGTTGATATGATTATTTTCTGAAATGAAATACCGTTTTGGGTCGAGAACCCTGTTATTTATGGCCCGAGTGGCATGTTGAGAGTGTATGACTGAGTGAGGTCGTGGGACAATATTGTGAGGATATTGATGATATGAGAGAGGCCGAGAGCCAGAGTGATTGATGCCATGATTTGGCTTGTTTATAGCGCTTGGGTTGTAGGAGCCCCTTCGGAGTTTGTACACACCCCCAGTAAGCGCAGGTACCTACTGAGTGTGAGTGCCGAGTGATGAGTGATTGGGAGGCATGAGTGACTGGGAGATGGTGAATGACTGTTACTGAGGGATGGTGAGGTTTTGAGTGAATGTTACTAAGGGATGGTGAGATGCTGAGTGACTGATTATTGAGTGATGATTTGGACCGAGGGGCGGTTTATTATGATATTTTTTTGAGTTTTGATTATTATTCACTTCATTCTTTTATACGGATATTTTGGAAGTTTTACTGAGAAACATTTGAAAATATACTTGTTCTAAGGATTTTTACGGAAATTGGTTTTCAAACTCAAGTACTACATGTATACTTTATTAAGACTCAGTATTTTACTGTTGTGAATTAGTGTTTTGTGTTGTGTGTTTCTTATCTTCAGACTTGAATTATTTTCATTACTACTGAGTTGGCGTACTCATCATTACTCCCTACACTTCTGTGTGCAGATCCAGGTACTGGTTCTGAGCAGTAGCCATCTGAGTTCGTTCATCGTCAGCATTCGGTATTTCGAGGTAGTTGTCCAGCATCCGCAACTTCTCCATTTCCCTTCCTTCATTTAGTATTTAGTATTTGTTCTGAGACGTTGTATTATGATTTTAGCAGTGTTAGTTCTACTCTTAGATGCTCGTGATCTATTGACTCCAGTTCTGGGGATTTGGTTTTTGACTGTTAGATTATTTACGTTGTTTAAAGACTTAGAATATTTATACTTATTATGACAATTTATTAATGACTTTGACAAAATTTATTAAAAGAAATTTGTAGTTATGTGATAGTGGCTAGCCTAGTTCCATGATAGGCGCCATCACGACCGGTTAGGATTTTGGGTCGTGACAAGAGGTATTCAGAGTGGTGGGTCGAAGATCTTACTGGATTATATATATGTATAACTTACTCCTTACCTGGATGTCTATGCGGATACTATTGGTGAAGATGGAACTAATAGTTGACGAGTACGCTAGAGTTGGTTCAGTTATTAAGGTGCGTCGTCGCATTGTTCGTGGAGGCTGCCAAAAGAGTCTTTAGTATTTGTTCATATGATGTTTGTTGAAATTCTCTTAGATTCTCCATGGTCTAGTGTGAGATTTGGGCAAGAATTTTGATTGGCACCCACCTATACCACTAAAGAGTAGCAAGGCAGGGGCCAATGCAGGTTTTACCCGAACGGGTCAGGATCGATATCCACAAGGAGTTATTAATGTGGGAGATGAGTGCCTAGAGGACCTAGTGGTGTGTCATGCTTTTAATTGCACTTCTCATCAAAAGTGTTTTTGCAATTATACTACTATCCAGTCTAAATTAAGCATTGAAATAGCTAACTAATATCTTTTTAATGGTTTTCTCTATTGATAAAGGAACTAGGGCTATGACCACCTCCTAGGTGAGTAACTAACAGGTCTAAAATTGAGAATTATATTGTGAAACGGGTATTAAAGGCATAAACTCATGCTAAGGTACTCGCCCACTACCTCTCGGTAATATGGGTGACCTTGCCCAAATTGGCTTTCTCAAGCACAATTGAGTGTTTCATTGAATTACATGAATTGGCTCAAATCGGGTGTAGCTATCTCCAGCATCCACCCTTTTATTGAGGCTATAAATATCTTGATCTCACCCCAATATTTTGTTAGCCTAATTACCTAGACTTGGGTCATCTTTCTCAAGAGTGACCCTAGTCATAAAGGATTGAATTAGTGTTTGCAACCACTAATTCTGAGATTTATGCACAAATTAAGCTAAATACCAAACACCTATACACAAAATCACTCTAAAATTGAATACCCATTAATTACCCACACTAGGGTTGGGTCACAACCCTAGATTATGGGTCTAGACACTCATGATTGAAGAAGAAACCCAAGTAGAAGATGAATTTAAGCTCATAATCGTATATTACAAGATAATAATTGAAGAACTATGGTTAAAGCTAAGCTAAAATAACTCAAAATAGCTAAAAAGTATTGTTCACGTGTTCTCCAAACGGCTGATACCCTAAAAATGAAGAAAAGATCTATTTATACATGGCTGAAAATACTGGACAAAAATGCCCTTACGGAGAATCCGCTCCCAATGTATTTTTGAGCGCTGGGGCGAAAAGTCTTCCGATGCAGCGGATTTGTGGCCGCTATAGCGGTTTTGCACTTTGCAGTTCTCTGATTCTTCAACTTCGCACTCAGCGGATTACTGAAATGTTGCAGCGGTGGCTGGAGCGCGACAGTGGATTAATACCGCAGAATCATGAATTCCCCTCTTTTCCAACTCTCTGAAGTTAATCAACCGCGTCCAGCGGATAAATGGGCACTGCAATGGTAGATGGACCGTTGCGGCGGAAAAGTGGTGCGGACAGTGTTTTGCTTAGACTAGGAAAATAGCTCTCTGAAGTTTGCAGCGTGGCAGCGAAGAGAAATCCGCTGCAGCGATGGGACAAACGCTGCAGCGGAAAAGTGGGCGCTGCAGCGTTCCAGCTGGGTTCTGAGATTTTGCAAGTTCTGCTTCTTTTTTAGGCCTTTTGGATCAATATTTACAAATTAACTCAGTTCCTGCAATTCAAACCACTTGCATCAAAATGTGGGGTTAATTAAGCCAATTGTTGACTCAAAAACCTAAGAAAATGAAAGTAAATAGTAGTACAAATCACTAGTTATCAACTCCCCTAAACTTAAGGCTTTGCTTGTCCTCAAGAAAACAAAATAACTCCCACCTCCGTAACAAGAAAAGATAAAGTATTTCAGCCATTGAGATGTGATTCATCAAGCTTCAATTGGTACTAACGACTATCCTCAACACAAATGAATTGTTGACAAACTTATGCAATGATTTTCTAGCTCACTAGATCTAACGTGACACCAAAACTTCAAGAGTTGACTAAGGTCGTCATAGAGCTTCTCTATTTTTCCTGAATCACTTTGGATCCCAGACACTTCCTCCTCTACTCTCCTTAGGCTCACCTCACCCAAAAAAATGTCTCTCGAGATTGGGTTTATCATGGGGTGCTCTCTTCACTCTAAAAAGAATCCCTCAAGTCCGGCCTTTCGTACCATAGGCTTGCCCCTCATGTAAATCACCACTAATGTAAGCTTACTCAACTTGAGATCCTATAGGGCTTTGTCGGGTTGTAATGGAGATTTTTTGGGTCGAATTTGGTCACAATGAACTTTGGTAGAACATCTCCCCTTAAGCACTCCAATTGTTCACATTTTTGCACATGACACACTTGACTCTTTGAGTCACAAATTTTCCTTGGGGAATTTAGAGAGAGTCACTATTTCTGTTACTTTGGGCTCATTTTCTTCCCTTTTTCTTTCTTTTTCATCATTTCAACCTCTTTTTCAAACTTTTGCTTTTTCATTCACTCTTTTTATTTTCCCTTTTTGGTTCATTATGCTTTTCAACCTTTTCTTTGGCCCATTTTTTATAACCAAGCCTTTCATCACTATGAATTTCCTCGTCTCTCCCCCAAACATATGGTTTTTGCCTATTCTTCATCAGGAGTGCTCAAGGAAAGAATGGGTGCCAAGAGAGGGTATTTAGAGAACAGATGAAGGCTAAAAACATGGTTTTTGAACAAGTCGGCTCAAGCTCAAAGGGGTTGACTAGGGATATTGTCAAGGTAGGCTAAAAAGGTCTTTAATTTCAATAGGGAATCAAGGAAGGCCTATGATCATATCACAAGTCGAGCTCACTTAAGATTTCGCCTAGAAAAACACTCGGGGCAAGTTCTAGACTTTTAGGCACGACACTCGGGTTATGTAATGTCAAACCTCACCTCACAAGCCTCGGGATTGTTAAAGAGTATCGAGTCGAGGGCCCACAACAATCTTTGTTCAAATTGAAACTCAAATATGACCATGAACACCACCTGACGACAGTTTCAGTCAACTCAAGACTCTAAAGGTCACAACTAGAACTAGCCTCATTTGTAATCTGTCTTTAACCATAAGGTCAAAGGTAGATCTGTTGGAGCCAATTGAATCTCTATTTGAATCACATTTATTCACTACTACTGAAATAAAAGAAAACAAAAACAAAAATGAAAAACTGACTCAATCCCTTAAGAAGGTTGTCACACCGTCTGTTGTAGGGAAGAGACACCCGGTTCGCACAATTTCTACCCCTGGAAAGACCGTGGCCTTAAGAAAACCAGGGGCTTATTGACAGCGCAAAAAGGAAAAAAAGAAGTTACAAATTAAAAAGAATCTACTAAATAAAATAAGAAGTTAGACTACAAATGGAAAAAGCTAAAGAAGTTATAAAGTAGAAAATACGAAAAACAAAATAAATATTTACAATAGGGGATGAATATATACATATGATAAGGAGGAGCATCTGAATATATACATACCAAAATGAAAAGTACGGAAATGTAAATAAGAAAAAGAAAAAGAGTATTAACAGTTATTACAACCCAAAAATCAATCAAATTGTCTGAATTTATCAACCAACAAGTAGAGGCCACCCCCTCCAATAAAAACTAGCATTGTCCTCAATGCTATCAAGCCAAAATATAGAACAGGGGATAGGGGTGAGAGAGAGAGAGTAATAAGGAACTCCCTAAGGTGCCTCTGGCTGCATAGCAAAAATTTCAACAGGGGCAACTAAAGAAGGTGTTGCGCCAGTGGTGATAGGAGGGTCATGTGCCTGTATGGAGGTCTAGCACTCGGGCTCCTCTAGCTGAATCTCCATGTCCCCCATATGGGAAATGGCACCTCTACGAACTGGAGCGGGTGGAAGGTCTGCCTCATCCACAGCCGGGTCAGTGGGTCCGGACTCTCCTAGCAAAATATCAAGGGGGATGTCCTCCGCAGAAGCAACCTTGGCCATCTCCTTCACCAAAGCTTTATGAGTCTCATGCATCTTCTTTTGCACCTTCTTTGAATCATCCTGGGCCTTTTTCATTTTCTTCACATACTTGCCCAAATAAGTGATCTCCTCGTGTTGCTTCTCCAATGTCTCCATAATCTTGTTCTAGTTATCCATCATGCTCCTTAATATTTCCTCCAGAGTCGGAGGAAATGCAATGGTCGGCGGAGCTTACTGAGCTGCAACTGTAGATGAAAGATCAGAAAATCTAGATGAAGCTACCTGCAGCCAGTTGGTGATACCAACTAGAGTCCGGGACACCTTCAGGGTGTTCTGAGGATAGGTGGATGATGATGGCACTGAGACTGGTATGGATATATCAGGGTTTGATGGAGGATCAGGGACAGCAGCAGCAGTGGGCCCCTCAGAAGGGATGGAGCATTCAGCAGCAGCGGAAGGCTCTGTGACTATGGAAGTACCAGGGGCTGCAGAGGTGGAGGCTTTCCCTCTTTTCTTGGGGTTGTCTGACCCCTTCAAATGATACCAGGAGAAAGTTGTCTGGGGCTTCACAAATGTATCAAAATCCCTCCCCTCAATCTCGTTGTCTCGGAAATACATAGTCAGGAAATGGGGGAAAGGATAAGAGGCTTCATTCCTCTTAACGACCCGCTCTATAACTCTGCACATGATGTTCTCGACATTGATCGGGATGTTGTCCATAATAGCCCCAACTATCACCTCCTTGGAAAAGGGCATATCACTATCTTTCTGATTGTCCTTCTCCAAATACCGTGTCTCATCAACCTTCCCAAAACCCGCATATTTACTGAAAGCACTTCCATTGTACAATATTTTCTTGTTGCGAACTTTGGTGAGGTATGTGTCTTTTTTGGTGAATGCCACATTGGTGTAGAACTCTTTAACCACATACTCATTTGCATCAACCACCCGGGTATTGAATAGGTCCCACCCCTCCTTTTCTAAGAACTGCTTTTTCACATTAGTATTGAGGGGTAGGAGGTCATTGATGATGAAGGGCCTTTCCGGGATGAGAGATCTCTGAGGCCACATTTCTCTGAACTGATGGTAGGCCGGTTCAGAAATAAATCGGTCCTCCAATGTTGATGGATTTATGTTCCTTAGCAGACCAACAGCCTGTTCTAGAGTGTCTCCACCCCTACCATCATCAGGTCCCTCGTCTGAACTCTCGAGGTTGATGGAAGGAAGGGCTGTTGATTGAGCTGCTGACTGGGCTGGTGTAGCTGTGCCCTCAGGAGGTGTGATTGAATGACTGGAGAGATCTTCAGAAGACTCCGAGCTAGTAGGCTCGTTGATAAGTCTCCTAGGCTTTGATAATGCAGCTGCTAGGGCTGCCCGCTCTGACCCTCCGAAGTTTCCCGGGAGGGCAAGTACTCACTGGACTCCGACTCAGAGGGACTTGTTCTTTTTCTCTTTTGCTCCTTCCCTAGTGCTTGAGTTGGGACCAATGGGTTTTGTTGCTTTCCTTTGCCTCGACCCCTTGAAGGGTCGCCTCTCCCAGTTTGCTTTTCAGGTCCCCCTCTTGATCTCACCATTCTATGCAAACATGTAACAAACATTGTTAATATAGTGTACCTAAGTACCAAATAGAATTGCAGAAGTAGACAGTGAAACAGTGCACTCATGACCAAACCGCTTTCAGCGAAAAAGAACCGTTGCAACGGAATCTGGGGATTCAGACTACCCTTTTCTGAACTTATAAAGTGCGGTCCGTGGAAAAATAGTCTGCTGCAGCGTTTTACCACCACTGACACCGGAAATCTGGCAGTTGCAGCAGAATTTGAAATGTTCTGAGAGTGAACTCTCTGAATATGTGAATCATTATCCGCGCTTTAATGACCGTTGTAGCGTTGCACAGTAACGCTGTCAGCGGAATTTTGGGTCGCTGCAGCGGACCTCTCAATTGCACAATAAGTGGTTTTGGACCTCCGCTGTCAGCGGAATTCTGAAACACTGCAGCATAGGCCGTGAACACAGTGAACTTAGGTTAGGGTTCATCAAAATTTGAAATTTTTTCATGAAAATGTACATATGAAACACCCTTTACCCACATAGTAACCTAGAAAGTGCTACCCCACACTGTAGAACACACTAACAATTCAATTTTTAACATTAGGGTTGTATTAACTCTATACAAAAACAAATAAAAGGAAAATACAATAAAATAACTTAAAACTAAGAACAATTATTCAACTAAAGAAAATTAAAACATGAAACATACAAGTAATTGAAGGTAGATGAAGGATGAAATTAAAAGTTCTAAATGAGCAGTGAAGGAGTGAATGCACAGTAACTAGGTAGGGTTTGATAGCAAATGGGTGAAAAGGGTAAAAAGTGAGGGTCCCTTAGCATATATACTAAACAGGTGGGACCCACGACCGACCTACCTAGCGCGGCAACGGATTTTTACCGCTGACTGCGCTTTTGGTTGTTTTAGATCTGCTGGATTTTCATCTTCACCGTTGCAGCGGAATTCCATCGCCACAGCGAAGTGCACTCCGCGATAGCGAAATAGTAAACGATGCAGCGGAGTGGAGATTTAGAGAGCTTGTTTTTGGGACCAAATGGACCGGTCAGCGGTTAATTTCCGCTGCAGCGCTTGGTCACCGCTGTCAGCGGATTTTTGACCGCTACAGCAAAAAATTCTACTTTGCTCAATTTCCAGATTTTCACCTACATTGCATCCACCAAGTCCTGCATCAACTTCATAACTGGTTACTTCACAAAAATTATATTCTACCAAAAACAACTAAAAAGAAAGAAAAGAAAACGCTTGGGTTGCCTCCCAAGAAGCGCCTGATTTAACGTCGCGGCACGACGCAAGTTACCATGTTCAAAGGAATTTCAGCAAAGCCACCACAGGGCTATCATCAAATTTACCCAGATAATGCTTGACTCGGTGTCCATTCACACGAAAAATCTCCCCATTCTTGTTTTTGAGATCAAGAGCACCAAAGGGTGTAACCAATACCACTTCAAACGGGCCACTCCACTTGGACTTGAGTTTACCCGAGAAGAGACGAAATCTAGAATTGAAAAGAAGCACCAAGTCTCCCACCTTGAACTCCCGGTCTTTGGCATACATGTCGTGTAAGTACTTCATTTTATCTTTGTACAAAGAGGAACTAGCATATGCATGGAATCCAAACTCATCTAGCTCATTGAGGTGGTCAACTCTAAGATTTGCAGTTGTATCCCAATCCAAGTTCAATTTCTTCAATGCCCATAGAGCTTTGTGCTCCAACTCCACCGGAAGATGACAAGCATTGCCATACACCAACCGGTAAGGAGACATACCGATTGGGGTCTTGAAGGCGGTCCGGTAAGACCAAAGAGCATCATCCAGCTTTCGGGACCAATCAGTCCGATTAGCATTCACTATCTTGGCCAAAATATTCTTGATTTAACGATTAGACACTTCAACTTGGCCACTTGCTTGAGGATGGTATGGATTAGACACTTTATGATTGACTCCATACTTGGATAGCAATGAATAAAAGTCCCTATTGCAAAAATGAGACCCCCTGTCATTGATGATGGCACGGGGTGTCCCAAATCTTGTGAAAATATTCTTCTTTAGAAAACCAACCACACTTCGGGCCTCATTATTGGGAAATGCCACGGCTTTAACCCATTTTGAAACATAGTCCACCGCCACAAGTATGTATGTTTTTCCACATGAGATAACAAAGGGACCCATAAAATCAATTCCCCAAACATCGAAGATATCCACCTCAAGAATTGTAGTGAGAGGAATTTCATATTTCTTGGATATGCTTCCCATTCTCTGGGATTCATCACACCGCTTGACCAACTCACTAGCATTCTTGTACAAAGTAGGCCAAAAGAAACCACAACTTAAGACTTTTGAAGCGGTTCTTGCCCCTCCATGATGGACACCATAAGGTGAGGAGTGGCAAGAATTGACACTTGCTCTTCTTCGGGCACACAACGCCGAATGACACCATCATTGCATATCTTGAATAAATACGATTCATCCCAATAATAATCCATGCTATCCCTCCTAAGCTTCTTCCTTTGGTTAGAAGAGAGCTCAAACGGGACAACACCGGTGACAATGTAGTTGGCGATCTCCGCGAACCATGGCATAGCATGCAAAGAGACGTAAAGACGTTGTTCATCCGGGAAGCTATCATTAATCTCAAGTCTATCACTTGGCCTCCCTTGCTCTTCCAAACGGGAAAGATGGTCGGCAACTTGGTTCTCACTCCCCTTTCTATCAATGATTTTCAAATCAAACTCTTGAAGCAATAACACCCACCATAAGTCTTGCCTTGGAATCCTTTTTCATCATTAAGTATCGAAGCGCTGCATGGTCGGTGTGAACTATCACCCTGACACCCATAAGATAAGGACATAATTTCTCCATTGCAAAGACTATAGCCAACAACTCTTTTTCGGTGACGGTGTAGTTTATTTGGGCGGAGTTCATGGTCTTGCTTGCATAGTAAATGGTATGAAAGATTTTGTTCACCCTTTGGCCCAAAACCACCCCCACTGCCACATCACTAGAATCACACATTAGCTCAAAAGGAGAACTCCAATCCGGCACGGTGATAATTGGCGTGGTGGTTAGCTTTTGCTTCAACAACTAAAATGCACTCATGCAATTTTCATCAAAGTGGAACTTGGAATCTTTCTCCAACAACTTGCAAAGAGGATTCATTACCTTCGAGAAGTCCTTAATGAAGCGCCGATAGAACCCCACATGCCCAAGAAATCTACGAACTCCCTTCACCGAGGTCGGAGGAGGAAATTTGGAAATGACCTCGATATTGCCTTATCTACTTCAATTCCATTCCTTGAGATTTTGTGGCCCAGAACTATCCCCTCTTCAACCATAAAGTGACATTTTCCCCAGTTGAGCACTAGGTTGGTTTCTTCACAACGGGCAAGGACTTTGTCAAGATTGTTCAAGCATTCATCAAAGGAGTTCCCAACCACGCTGAAATCATCCATGAATACCTCTAGAAAGTATTCAACCATATCAGTGAAAATTTCCATCATGCACCGCTGAAATGTAGCGGGTGCACTGCACAATCCAAAAGGCATCTTGGAAAAAGCAAATGTCTCATAGGGACAAGTGAAGGTTGTTCTTGGTCTTCCGGAGCTATCAAGATTTGGTTATAGCCTGAATACCCATCCAAGAATCAATAGAAAGCTCTCCCTGTAAGTCTGTCAAGCATTTGGTCCAGGAAAGGCAAAGGGAAGTGATCCTTGCGGGTCACTTTGTTCAATTTGCGGTAATCCATGCATACCCGCCAACCAGTGATTGTCCTTGTTGGAATAAGTTCATTCTTGTCATTTTGTACCACGGTCATGCCACCCTATTTTGGAACACATTGGACCGGAGAATTCCAAGCACTATCGTAGATAGGGTAGACAACCCCAGCATCGAGCCACTTGATTATTTCTTTCTTCACAACCTCTTGCATTGCCTCATTTAGTTTCCGTTGGTGTTCTACGGAAGGCTTTGCTCCATCCTCAAGAATGATCTTGTGCATGCAAAATGTGGGGCTTATCCCCCGAATATCAGCAAGTGTCCAACATATGGCCTTCTTCCTCCTTTTAAACACTTTGAGAGTAGAATCTACCTGCAATTTAGTTAGGCAAGATGAAAGTATAACAGGTAAAGTACGAGAAGGACCAAGAAATTCATACCTGAGGTGTGGTGGAAGTGGCATCAACTCCAAGATAGGTGGTTATTCAATTGAAGGCTTTGTCGGAGGAGTTTTACGATTCTCCAAATCCAAGGATAACTTTCGAGGACCATATGAATAAGAACCCATGCCTTGTAGAGAATTGTTACTCTCGATCAAGCCATCTACCACAATATCATCATGATTCAATAAAGTTGCTTCCACGGGATCTTCAACATTTATCATTGAGCTTGTTTCATCAATAATGACCTTGGTGACAAGGTCCATGAAAGAACATACCTTCGTGCTATTGGCTTGCTTCATTGACTTGCAAACGTGGAACACAACCTTTTCATCGCCCACCCGAAAGATGAGCTCACCGGCCTCCACGTCAACTAAGGAATTCCCCATTGCAAGGAAAGGCATTCCCAAGATGATAGGGACTTCATAATCCACCTCACACTCAGTGATAACAAAATCCGCAGGAAAAATGAACTTGTCAACCCGCACTGACACATCATCAATGATTCCTAAAGGTCGCTTCATAGATCGATCCTCCATTTGGAGACGCATGGAAGTAGCCCTAGGTTGACTAATCCCCAAGGTTTTGAAGACCGAATATGGCATCAAATTTACGCTAGCTCCGAGGTCGCACAATGCCTTTGCAAAATCCACGCTCCCAATTGTACAAGGAATGGTGAATGCTCCGGGGTCTTCAAGCTTGGGTTCCAGAATGCACTATTGCACTCACTTGGTGAGTCATCTTTATAGTTTCTCACTCCATTGACCTTTTCTTTGTGATCAAGTCCTTCATGAACTTGGCATACCCAGGCATTTGTTCTAAAGCTTCAACCAAAGGGACAATGATGGATAAGCTCTTCATGATGTCGATGAATTTCTTGAATTGGTTCTCGTTATTTTGCTTTTCCAACCTTTGAGGATATGGAGGAGGAGTCCTAGGCAATGGTGCCTTTGATTTTGACACAATCGGCTCGGGAATGTCAATTACGTGTTCCCTAGACGGGTTCACGTCACTTTGAGTTTCCTCCTCATGATCATGAATATCAATCCTCACTTCACTAGTTTTTGGCTCTTCAACCACATGCTCAAGATCAATTGGAATCTCATCATTTATCAAGTCATCATCATCACCAACAACGCTCTTTTGCATTGAAGAACTAGCCTCACCACCTCGTCCACTTCTTGTGGTCACCGCCATGGCGTGACCGGTATTGTTGTTGTTCCCACCCTTGGGGTTCACCACCGTATCACTAGGTAGTGATCTCTTTGGGCGTGTGTTCAAGGCTTGTGATATTTGTCCCATTTGAACTTCAAGATTTCAAATGGAGGTGTTATGGGAGGCAAGTTGAGAATCCGGATCCGCATTGCGGTCCATCATTTGTATGAACATTTGCTCAATTCTACCCATATCATTACTTGAGGAACCGTGGCCTTGGGATTGATAGAGGGTGGATTGTTGGGTTGTTGGTACATCAGGGGCCTTTGAAATCCCGACCCCCGGTTACCATTTCCACCCCAATTATTATTTCCGCTCCAATTATTGTTGTTGTTCCCCCATTGTTGATTGATGTTCCCCCAATTGCTTGAGTTGTTGTTATTGTTCCAATTTCCTTGACTTTGATTATTGCAACTTTGATTGCTCTCTTGATTGTTCCTTTGTCCTTGAAAATTGTTGGCATACATGACATCCTCATTTTGCTCATCATAGGAATCTCCTTGATTATACCCACTAACTCCTTGGTCACATTGGTCATTGTTGTTTTGCACTTGATTTCCACGAGGCCTTCTCTTGTTCACCAAAAGATTTACCCCTTCCATAGCATGTACTTGCTTAGGCCCTTGAATTTGTTGAAGTTGTGCCTTAGCAAGTTGATTCATGGTGGTGGTAAGCTCGGCAATTGCTTGCCCATGATCTTGGAGATCTTTGTGGAGGTAAATAACACTTGGATCACCCTGGGGCACATTTGCCCTACTTTTCCATGATGACGTGTGTCAGCCATTTCATATAAGATATCACATGCCTCAAGGTAAGTTAGCTTCATAAAGTTGCCTCCGGCGAGTTGGTTGACCACACACTGATTGGTGGTATTTATGCCTCGGTAGAAGGTCTGTTGTATCATGGCCTCGGTCATGTCATTGTTCGGACACTCCTTTACCATAGTCCTGTAGCGCTCCCAAATCTCATGAATAGGCTCATTTTTCTCTTGCTTGAAAGCCAATATTTCATCTCTCAACACCGCCATGTGCCCAGGGGAGAAGAATTTAGCAATGAACTTGTCTGCTAGCTCATCCCATATAGATGTGGAGTGGTTGGGGAGTCGCTCAAGCCAATCTAAGGCTTTCCCTCGGAGAGAGAAGGGAAATATCCTAAGCCTCAAGGCATCTTCTAAGACGTTTGTTTGCTTTATCCCCCAACAGGTATCCACGAAGCCCTTCAAATGCTTGTAAGCATTTTGGTGGGGAGCTCCCGTGAATTACCCACGCTGCTCCAGGAGAGTCAGCATCACATTTGTGATTTGGAAGTTTCCCGTCCGGATTTTAGGCGGGACAATAGCATTGGCGTACCCCTCGTCTAGAAGTACCCGAGGGGCAACTCTGGGAGGTGGAGGCGGGGGAGGGTCTGGAATATCATCACTGAGATTGGCCTGTCAACCCCGTCTTGGAGGTGGTACTTGATTTAGTTCATCTTCTCCATTGCCATACACCTCCTCCCCCGGAATAATATTACCCAAAGGATCCGCCATGAGTACCTGAACTGATTCAACACACAAGTTAACAAAATAAGGAAAGAAAAACACTCTACACCACTATTCAAGTAGATAATCAACATCGTTAGTACTCCCCGGCTACGGCGCCAAAAAGTGATCGGCGCCCGCCTATACCACTAAAGAGTAGCAAGGCAGGGGTCAATGCAGCTTTTACCCGAACGGGTGGGGATCGATATCCACATGGAGTTATTAATGTGGGAGTTGAGTACCTAGATGACCTAGTGGTGTGTCATGCTTTTAATTGCACTTCTCATCAAAAGTGTTTTTGCAATTATACTACTATCCAGTCTAAATTAAGCTTTGAAATAGCTAACTAATATCTTTCTTATGGTTTTCTCTACTGATAAAGGAACTAGGGCTATGACTTCATCCTAGGTGAGTAACTAACGGGTCTAAAATTGAGAATGATATTGTGAAATGGGGATTAAAGGCATAACCTCATGCTAAAGTACTCACCTACTACCTCTCGATAATATGGGTGACCTTGCCCAAATTGGCTTTCTCAAGCACAATTGAGTGTTTCATTGAATTACATGAATTGGCTCAAATTGGGTGTAGTTATCTCTAGCATCCACCATTTTATTGGGTCTATCAATCTCTTGAGCTCACCCCAATATTTTGTTAGCCTAATACCTAGACTTGGGTCATCTTTCTCAAGAGTGACCCTAGTCATAAAGGCTTGAATTAGTGTTTGCAACCACTAATTCTGAGATTTATGCACAAATTAAGTTAAATACCAAACATCCATACACAAAATCACTCTAAAATTGAAAACCCATTAATTACCCAAACTAGGGTTGGGTCACAACCCTAGCTTATGGGTCTAGCTACTCATGATTGAAGAAGAAACACAAGTAGAAGATGAATTTAAGCTCATAATTGTAAATTACAAGATAATAATTGAATAACTATGGTTAAAGTTAAGCTAAAATAATTCAAAATAGCTAAAAAGTACTATTCACATGTTCTCCAAATGGCTGATACCCTAAAAATGAAGATGCCCTTACGGAGAATCCGTTCCCAGCGTATTTTTGAGCGACGAGGCGAAGACTCTTCCGCTACAACAGATATATGGTCGCTACAACGGTTTTGCACTTTGCAGTTCTCTAATTCTTCAATTTCGCGCTCAACGGATTACTAAATGTTGCAGCGGTGGCTGGAGCGCGGCGCCGGATAAATTTCGCTAACCTCAAAATCATGAATTCCCCTCTTTGCCAACTCGTTGAAGTTAATCAACCGCGTCCAGCGGATAAATGGGCGTTGCAACGGTAGATGGACCGCTGCAGCGGAAAAGTGGCGCGGACAGCATTTTGCTTAGCCTAGGAAAACAGCTCTCTGAAGTTTGCAGTGTGGCAGCGAAGAGAAATCCGCTGCAGCGATGGGACAAACGCTGCAGCGGAAAAGTGGGCGTTGCAGCGTTTCAACTGGGTTCTGAGATTTTGCAAGTTCTGCTTCTTTTTTAGGCCTTTTGGATCAATATTTACAAATCAACTCACTTCCTGCAATTCAAACCACTTGCATCAAAATGTGGGGTTAATTAAGCCAATTGTTGCCTCAAAAACCTACAAAAATGGGAGTGAATAGTAGTACAAAGCACTAGTTATCAAATTTCATCATAGCATTTTGAGATATTAATTGTGCGTAATTTAGTTGTCATATTATTTGGATACTCTTATGATTAATCAAATAATGTAAATTAATGGCTAAGGTAAGAAAGTATGGTTCGCCTGGCAGGTGGTGTTAGTTGGGTGCCAGTCACGTCTAGGGGGTAATTTGGGACGTGGAAAAAATATTATTTAACAACAACAAACAATACAATATATCCAAATGTTACATTCATAAAACGATACAGTATAACACAATACAATACATTATGGGTAACAACCATCCAGACAACTAGTTAATGGGGTCAGAATCTTAATCATTCAGACCTCAGACATTAAGTGTGTTTGTTTTTAAAACCTAAATCTTAATTATTAAGATCTTAATCATTAAGTGTGTTTTTTTTTTTTACTTCATAACCACTTAATGGGTGTGAATTGGTCTGTATGATTAAGATCTATAACAGAAACTTAATTTCATTAAGATACTATCATACATATTCATTATTAACTGCCGCCACCACCTACCATTATCAACTACCACCATGCCACCACCACATCCATACTTAACCACTACACCACCATCATCCCCAATCATACCCGCCACCATTATCGACTATCACCACCCACAATCCCCACCTCTTCCATCACCATTGTAACGAGCCGATCGGTTATGGTAAGGTTATACGGCGGTTTAATAATATTGAAAACAACTCTTGACACGTTCGAGGACGAACGTATGTTTATGTGGGGGAGGATGTAACGACCCGACCGGTCGTTTTAAGCATTTGCACTTCGCTCGGTAGTTTAGGGGCATGAGTAGCTCCGTATGATGTATTATGACTTATGTGAATCATCGGTTTAGTTTTCAGGGTATTCAGAATCGGTGTGGAAGAATGAATTTCATTATTGAAGCTTTAAGTTGAAAGAGTTTACTAAGTTTGACTTTTTGTGAATTTGACCCCGGAACGGAATTTTTATGGTTTTGTTAGGTCCGATGGTGATTTCGGACTCGGGCGTATGCGCGTATTTGCATTTGGATGTTTCTAGAAGGTTTCGGCTCAAGTCGGCAAAAATTGGAAATTTGAAGGTTTGGAAAGCTCATAAGTTTGATCGAAAGTGGACTTTGAGGATATCGGATTTGGATTGTGGTTTCGGGAATTAGAATAGCTTTGTCATGTCAATTGGGACCTGTGTGCAAAATTTGAGTTTATTCCAGGATGATTTGATATATTTCGGCGCGTGTTTTGGAAATTTAAAGTTCAAAGTTCATAGATTTTGATTTGAGGTGTGATTCGTCGTTTCGATATTTTTATGTGTGTTTTGTGGCCTCGAGTAGGTTCTTTTTAAGTTATGTGACTTGTTGAAATGTTTGGACGGGGTCCCGAGGGGCTCGAGCGTGTTTTCAAATTGATTTCGGATCATTTTCTTCAATGTTGCTATTGTTGGTTCTGGTGTGACCGCACCTATGGTAGGTTTGCGTAGGTGCGATGGCCGCAGAAGAGAAGAAGGGTTCTCAAGAGCAAAAATAGTGTTGGGTGAGGAAGACCGCAGAAGCGGAGATTTAGGCGCATATGCGGATGCGCAGGTGCGAAGTGATGAAGCGCAGGAGTAAGGTATTTCGCAGGTGCGTATGGTGGCTCGCACCTGCGATGTTGCAGAAGTGGGTACGTTGTCCGCATGTGCGAGGGTCGAGTCCTAAGTTGATTCTACAGAAGTGGGGGTTGTGTCGCAGAAATGACGCTGCAAAAGCATCTAATGTGTCGCAGGTGCGGAAGTGCTGGGCAGAGGATATAAAATCGAGGGTTTTGGTCTTTCTTCCTATTTTGAGACGTGGGACTCGGATTGAGGAAATTTTTGGAGAAAATTTCATCACAAGGATTGGGTCAAGTGTTCTCTACTCGACTTTGGTTATATTTCACGAATCTATTTTCATTTTTGGCAATTGGATGAGGAATTTTAAAGAAAAATTGGGGGTTTTGGCCTAAAGTTTCATAATATGAATTTTTGAATTTTGAACATCGATTTAGAGTCATAATTGAGAGAAATTAGTATGGTTGGAATCGTAATTGAATGAGTTGTCGGGTTTTGTGAGTTTTGTTGGGTTCCGAGGTACGGGCCCAGGTTAGACTTTTTGGCCAATTTTGGGCTTTGATTCAAGATTTGATCTTTTACGATTGGGTTTGGTTCCTTTAGAATTGTTTGATGTATTTGAATTGTTGTTAGTTAGCTTCGAGCCATTCGGAGGTTGGAACGCGCGGGATGGCATCTTTGGAGCATTGCTTGGCTTGTTCAGCATTGGTATTGGCTCGTTCGTGGTAAGTAACTCTTTTTAACTTAGTGCTGAGGGTATAAAACCTCGTTATACGTGTTATGCGACTGATGATGAGGTGACCCACATGCTAGGTGACGGGCGTGTGGGCGTGCGCCCTGTGAATTATGACTCCCTTGTTTCCATGGCGCTGTATAGTGGCCCTAGTTTGTTGATATTTGTGTTTTCACCATGTGATAAAGTAATTGAGCTGTTAATCATGGTAAATATCATGTTTAGGCTTTATGTTGATATTGTTAGGACCCATAGTGGTCGTTTCTTGCTGTCTTCTTACTGATTTCATTGATATTTTGTACTCAGTAATATTCATGCATTCATATCATATATCAATCTCAGTTGTTGTTTAATGATACATCATATCATTGTTGTCGGGCTAGTTTCATGACATTGTGAGCCCGTGAGTGAGACTGGAGATATTGATGATTGAGTGAGCCAGATAGCCTGATTATGAGTGACAGTTAATGGATCAGGTTGCACGTCATAGCATGTTATATTGATTTATGCGTGGATAATTGCTTATGATAGCGCTTGGGCTGTAGGAGCCCCTACGGAGTCTGTACACACCCCTAGTGAGCGCAGATGATTATACTGAGGGATGGATCTTCCCTAGCCATGGATCTTGTCCGAAGCATTTATATACCCCGAGATGGATCCATAGGGCCGGATTGGCTTTCCTCGGTATTGAGTGACTGATAGTCAGTGATGTATATATTCCGGGATGGATCTTCCCTGGGGCGTATGGGCCATATACAGTACCGAGTGGTTGAGCATGATGAGTAGAAAGTGTGAAACAATGAGATTGAGTACTCTTAGGTGTGAGTACATTATTCATCTCCCAAATACATGGCATTTGCATGCACACATGGCATTCAGGCATAGAGATGCATTTTTTCTCATGTTATACGGTATCACGTCATTTATGACTTATTATACATATTGATATGTGGTCATAGAGATGTATTTTATACTTTTTATTTGGAAAGAAAATGAAACATTTTTATTCAATGTGGAAAGGATATTTGGAAAATTACAATTTTCAAACTTACTCGTACTTTTGGCATTTTCGGTAAGAGATTGGGGATTTTTCATTGAGATACTTGAAAAGCATGACTAATTTCTGGAACTGTGAACGAGCTAAGCATTTTTACTTCAGAGATACCTCTTTTATACTTGTATTATGATGTTATGAATTGTTAGTGAGATATTGGTGTTGAACCTGACCTAGTGTTAGCTAGTCACTACTTTCAATCTAAGGTTAGGTTTGTTACTTACTGAGTACATGGGGTCGGTTGTACTCATACTACACTTCTACACCATGGGTGTAGATATTGGCTGATGATGTTGCTGTGTTCGATGGGAGCTGGATTGAAGATGTACTTGCGTCCCGGTTGTGGTTGCCCCTTGTTCGTGGTAGCTTTAGGTTTATAAAGCTCCGCTTATGTACTTTCAAACAGACTATGTATTTATTTCATTTTCTCTTTGTAAACTCTATTCTTAGAAGCTCATAATTTGTGCTACCAATCCTTGGGAATGTATAAAATTCAGTAAATTACTTTTGTTGAATTGTCTTTTAATATTATAGAAATTGGATAATATTAGTTGGCTTACCTAGCGGGTTGAGTTAGGTGCCATCACGACTAGTGGACTTGGGTTAAGAACATTTCAAAAAGAAAAAGTTAAAAAAGAATGTAGCTAATGGGAATTGAACCTATGACCTTACACAAGTTTTGAACCCCCTTGACTACTAAGTTATAGTCTTGAAGTGTGTCAAGGGGATTCAAAACTTAATATATAAAGGTAAAACACAAATTTTTCCTTACAAATACAATGTAATATTTCGGCAAAGGGGGTTCGGGTGCACCCCCTTCCGCCCCCCTAAATCCGCCCTTTCCCCCTGGTATGTGCATGGTAAGGTTATACGGTGGTTTGATGGTATTGAGAACAACTCTTGACACGTTCGAGGACGAACGTATGTTTATGTGGGGAGGATGTAAGGACCCGACCGGTCGTTTTGAGCATTTGCACTTCGCTCGGTAGTTTAGGGGCATGAGTAGCTCTGTATGATGTATTATGAATTATGTGAATCCTCGGTTTAGTTTTCGGGGTATTCAGAATCCATGTAGAAGAATGAATTTCATTGTTGAAGCATTAAGTTGAAAGAGTTAACTAAGTTTGAAATTTTGTGAATTTGACCCTGGAACAGAGTATTTATGTTTCCATTAGGTCCGGATGGTGATTTCCGACTCGGGCGTGTGCCCGGATTTGCACTTGGATGTTGTTAGAAGGTTTTGGCTCAGGTTGGCAAAAATTAGAAATTTGAAGGTTTGGAAAGTTCATAAGTTTGACCGAAAGTTGACTTTGAGGATGTCGAATTCAGATTGTGGTTCTGAGAATTGGAATAGCTTCGTCATGTCAATTGGGACTTGTGTGCAAAATTTGAGTTCATTCCGGGAAGATTTGATATATTTCAACACGAGTTTTGGAAATTTAAAGTTCAAAGTTCATAGATTTCGATTTGAGGTGTGATTCATTGTTTCGATGTTTTTATGTGTGTTTTGAGGCCTCGAGTAGGTTCGTTTTATGTTATGTGACTTTTTGGTATGTTTGGACGGGGTCTCGAGGGGCTCGGGCGTGTTTTAGATTGATTTCGGATCATTTTCTTCAATGTTGTTATTGCTTGTTCTTGTGTGACCGCACCTGCGGTTTGTTTGCGCAGCTGCTATGGCTGCAGAAGAGAAGAAGGGTTCTCAAGAGAAAAAATAATGTTGGGTGAGGAAGACCGCAGAAGCAGAGATTTGGGCGCATATGCGGATACATATGTGCGAGGTGATGGAGCATAAGAGCGAGATATTTCGTAGGTGTTTATGGTGGCTCGCACCTGCGATGTCGCAGAAGCGGGTATGTTGTCCGCAGGTGAGAGGGTCAAGTCCTCAGTTTATTCCGCAGAAGCCGGGGTTGGGTCGCAGAAGCGGCTAATGTGTCGAATGTGCGAAAGTGCTGGGCAGAGGATATAAAATCGAGGGTTTGGGTCTTTCTTCATATTTTGAGATGTGGGACTCGGATTGGGGAAATTTTTGGAGCAAATTTCATCACAAGGATTGGAATAAGTGTTCTCTACTCGGCTTTGGTTATATTTCACGAATCTATCTTCATTTTTTGGCAATTGGTTGAGGAATTGTTAAGAGAGATTGGGGGTTTTGGCTTAACGTTTCACAATATGAAATTTTGAATTTTGAACATCAATTTGGAGTCAGAATTGAGTGAAATTAGTATGGTAGGACTCGTAATTGAATGAGTTGTCGGATTTTATGAGTTTTTTCGGGTTCTGAGGTGCGGTTCCGGGTTGAGCTTTTTGGCCGATTTTGGGCTTTGATTCAAGATGTGATCTTTTACGACCGGGATTGGTTCCTTTAGCATTGTTTGATGTATTTGAATTATTATTTGTTAGTTTCGAGTCGTTCGGAAGTTGGAACGCGCGGGATGGCATCTTTAGAGCATCGCTTGGCTTGCTCGGCATTGGTATTAGCTCGTTCGATATAAGTAACTCTTCTAAACTTAGTGCTGAGGGTATGAAACTTTGTAATACGTGTTATGCGATTGATGATGAGGTGACGCACATGTTAGGTGACGGGCGTGTGGGTGTGCACCCTATGAATTTTGACTTCGTTTTTTTCCATGACACTATATAGTGGCCCTAGGTTTTTGATATTTGTGTTTTCACCATGTGATAAAGTAATTGAGTTGTTAATCATGCCAAATATCATATTTAGGCTTTATGTTGATATTGTTAGGACCCATAGTGGTCGTTTCTTGTTGTCATCTCATTGATTTTATTGATATTTCGTACTTATTCATATTCATGCATTCATATCATATCTCAATCTCGATTGTTATTTATTGATACATCATATCATTGTTGGCGGGCTAGTTTCATGACATTGTGAGCCCATGAGTGAGACTGGAGAGATTGATGACTGAGTGAGGTTAAGAGCCTGATTATGAGGGACACTCATGGGATCAGGCTGCACACCGTAGCATATTATATTGATTTATGCCTGGATCTGGCTTATGATAGCGCTTGGGCTGTAGGAGCCCCTCCGGAGTCTGTACACACCTCTAGTGAGCGCGGTTGATTATACTGAGGGATGGATCTTCCATGGACATGGATCTTGTCCTAATCGTTTATATACCCGGAGAAGGGTCTTCTCCATGGGGCCGGATTGGCTTTCCTCGGTGTTAAGTGACTGATAGTCAGTGATGTATACATTCGGGGATGGATCTTCCTTGGGCTGTATGGGACATATATAGTACCGAGTGGTTGAGCATGATGAGTGACAAGTGTGAAACAGCGAGATGAGTACTCTTAGGTGTGAATACATTATTCATTTCCTATATACATGGCATTTGCATGCACACATGACATACATGTACAGAGATGCATTTTTTCTCATGTTATACGGTATCATGTCATTTCTGACTTATTATACACATTGATATGTGAGCATAGAGAGGTATTTTTATACTTGTTATTTGAAAAAAAAATGAAATATTTTTATTCATTGTGGAAAGGATATTTGGAAAATTACAGTTTTCAAACTTACTCGTACTTTTGGCATTTTCGGTAAGAGATTGGGGATTTTGCAGTGAGATACTTGAAAAGCATGATCATTTTCTGGAATTGTGAACGAGATGAGCATTTTTACTTCAGAGATACCTCTTTTATACTTGTATTATGCTATTATGAATTGTTAGTGAGATATTGGTGTTGAACCCAACCTAGTGTTAGCTCGTCACTGCTTTCAACCTAAGGTTAGGTTTGTTACTTACTGAGTACATGGGGTCGGTTGTACTCATACTACACTTCTGCACCTTGGGTGCAGATGTTGGCTGCTGATGTTGTTGTGTTCGATGGGAGCTGGATTGAAGATGTACATGCGTCCTGGTTGTGGCTGCCCCTTATTCATGGTAGCTTTAGGTCTGTAAAGCTCTGTTTATGTACTTTTCAAACATACTATGTATTTATTTCATTACTTTGTAAACTCTATTCTTAGAAACTCATGATTTGTACTACCAGTCCTTGGAAATGTATAAAATTCAGTAAATTACTTTCGTTTAATTGTCTTGTTAATATTATTGAAATTAGATAATTATTAGTTGGCTTACCTAGTGGGTTGGGTTGGGCGCCATCACGACTAGTGAATTTGGGATCGTGACAACCATCATTCTCAACCACAATCAATACTCATCCACCTCAACTAACCACCCATCACCATCAACAACCACCGTCGGCACTGCCTATCATTATAACATATCACCACCCACCACCACCACCTATCTCAATTACAACTACCACCACCACCCGCAATTATTAACTATCACCACCACCACCACTACCACCATCCTCAATCATAATCGCCACTACTAGCTATCACCACTAGCTACTGCCGTGAACCACCACCATCAACCAAAACTACCACCACTCACCGCCTCTAGTCGGCATTTACCCGTTAGCCATCACCATAGACACCTACCATATTTAAAAAGTATATATTTATTTTTATTGATAGAGTATAAGATTAATTAGTATTTCATTTGACTTTTATGTTTATTAATTTTCAAATAAAGATAATTTTTATACATTTATATGTTAAAAATTAAATTGTCTTCATCATTTAGTATTCAGATTTTAATACATATCTTAATATTTAAATGTGTATTCAAATTCAAATATTTTAATCCTAATACACATCTTGAAATTCAGATGTTTATTCATGTTCAACGTCTTCTTAAAAAACAAATGAGGCCTTACTCGATGATAAAGTAGACACTTCATGATATAGGTGTGTCTCGTGGACACCACAGTCTAGTAAGCTTATAGCGTGAGTTACAATCGCATATGATATGGAAAAGTGACAAATAAAAAATTGACACGCGCAATTTTTATAAAAGAAGAAAAAGACATTTAATTTTTGTAAAAAGCATTAGAAAATCCTCTTTACCATCTCCATCACCGCCCATCCTCTTTCTTCTTTTCGATGAATTTTCACCAAATTCTATAACCCTAATTTTCTATTCAATTTCACTTCCATTTTGTTTAAAGAAAAAGTTCATCACATCTATTCAATATCATTTCCAATATTTTTAGAAAATTAACATTTGCTTCAATAATTCATCGAATTGTTGCATCGTCATATAATTACTCGTCGTCGGTCTTGTTTCCATCGCCACCACATAACAGAAATAGATGGTGGTGACGATTCTGACAATACGACGGAGGATTCCACAACGATTGCACTTGCAAACTAGGGTTAAGACTCGGTCCAGATTCATGAAAACATTGGCAACGATTCAATCGGTTGCTTGTCTAATTCGATCGAATATTAGAATCGAAAATAACAATGCTTCTTCTATTCACTTATGCTCTATTTCCACGGTTGCCATAAAAATTATAACAGTGTTTTATTTTATGGGTTATTGAATGATGTATTTGGTGTTTTTCTTGTTGGGGTGATAGCATGAGGGTAGTGATGAGCTTGTGATGGTAGCGAAGAGTGGTGGTGACTATGCCTTGATTATATTGGAGATGAAGAAAGTGGACCCACATGAAAAAAAATAAAACAAAAATATAATTTTAAGAGCATTCACGCGTTTAAAATTGTGTGAAAATCAAACATTTTGTCATGTCAGCTCGGGGTGTCCATGAGACTCACATGTGCCAAGTTGGAGTGTCTAATTGATCATTGAGTAAGTTAAAGTGTGAGGTCACTTTATGTATTTTGCTTAAATTTATTGTGTTTTGAGTAAGTGGCAAGAAAACAAACGTTATAAGTCATGGTCTATTAATAGATAGTGTTTTAAGTGGATTAACATGGTAACTTAGAAAATAAAATATAGGATCCATTTTAGTTAGCAAGAATAGGTCGATACCATAAAAAATTTTAAGAGTTGTAAGTATATATAAATTAAATCAAAGTGTTTTTCATATATATACAACAACAATTACTATGTCACGAACTATGTTTCGCTATATAAATTTTATTGACCATATTATTTCATTTAAAGGTAACTCGAAATAATGTTATACAAAGAAAAGGTCTACACTAGCGTAAAAAATCATTCTTTTATTGCTACCTGCTTGTTTTTATGTCAACCAATTAAAAAATAAATTACAGCATATTCATTTCTATTGCTGCCAACCAATCCTTGTTTTTATGTTAACCAATTTCAAAAATAAATTAGAGCTTCTGCTGTGCACAATGATTTGATACGAACTTATTTAATGTATGAAAAATTAACATTCACCAAGTAATATAATGTATCTTTCTTTTTATGTACAAGGTAAATGGATTGCAAAGTTAACTCTTGGGTTCATAAGACACATATTGATCAAGTTAAGGTGTTCAATTTATCAATGATAAAGTTAAAGAATTCAACTAATATTTCGTGCCAAATTTGAAGGGCTACCTAGATATTAACTTTCCGTGAATTACGAAGCAAATGAATCTTTCTCATACATACCAAGACAAGGTCTAATATTATGAATCTTATGAGCTTCTACCTCAAAGGCTAAAGATATCCGAGGGATATTTAGCTCCCGTTTGACCAGATTTTGGCTTTAATTTAAATTAAAATAAAAAAAATATTGATTATTTATGAAATATGTCCAAACACAACTTCAAAAATTCTTTTTACAAGTTTCAATCAAATCTATGTCAAACACTAGCTTAGGAATTTTAGCTCATTAATTTTCCTTAGCTAAAAAAAGCATAATACATAAAAGGCCCTCAAACTTGGCCATAACTTGCAAGTATGCCCTCTAATTTTGGATGTGCACAAATAGGCACTTCAATTTGTATAAAATTGAACACGTAAACACAAATGCTGACGTGTCACATAGATTTTGGAGGTGTCCAAATAATCATTTTGTAAGTTGGACTATTCAATTGACAAAGTAAAAACCTACTTGTGCATACTCAAAGTTGAAAGGTATATTTGCCGGCCGAGGCCAAGTTTGAGGGTCTGTTTATGTGTGATGCCAAGAAAAAACTTTTTTACTAGTTCCATTTTTGTTAGTATGTAGTGTTCGTACATTTCATAATGTGGATAGAAATATTATGCCTTGTGTCCATATCAAAAAACATACGAGAACGAACGACAGAGTGAGAGTTCACTGAGAATTGAAAGAGCAAAAGTGTAAAATAATTTATTCCAATTCAAACAATTGGTCTAAATTCTAAAACATTTAGCCAAACAACTCGCTCCATCTCATAAAACGTATCCATCCTATACGCACTCTCCTCGCCCTAACGTAGTTCTCCATTTACTCTCATACAATTTAATAATTCTAGTTATCTATAAGATTACATACATTACCTCATTTGAGAAAAGGGATTTTTATACAAATAGCCGATTATATTAATTGTTTACTTTTTTAATCATATACATAATTGAACACTTGTAATACATAAATTATATATTCACCGATAATTTTTAATTTGATTGGTAGGTGAGCAGCTATTTGGGTTAATTTTTCTTGGAAAAACCTTACGTATAGGCTTTATAATGATGAAATCTTCTAATGACTCTTTCCTCCACAAGTATGGATTATTTTACACCCACAAAGATATCATACTATCTTGTTTTTCTTTTGATCAGTTTGCAAGTATATACTACTATTACTGATCATTTACCAGTTTCCACGCGAATTTGGGATACCATTGAATTAGTGTTGCTATGGTAATGTCTTTAATCTGCTTGGACACTGGAGAGTGGAGCTCGACTGTTAATTTATTTTGTCATTGTAACTTAATCAGAGTATCTAGAACCTTATATAAGTATGAGAACATGTGTAAAGAGGAAACATTCTTTCTTTTTTTCCTTCTGATTAATGTAATAAATAGTAACCGTACCTCACTCTTTGGACATCGGCGAAGTCATAAATTTCCCCATGAAAGAAATTTTCCGACAATAGAGGTTCAGTATATGTTATATACATCTTAAATTAATATTTTATTTATATAAATAATATACTTTTTCGTAATATTTCGATCACCTTAGCAAAAGGTAGTTTGACCCCGGACTTTGGACATTGCCCACATAATAACATCGAGCTTCTATAAGGGTGAAGACCAGTCATCAACTCATAAAAAGTAGAGCAGGCAAAATTGAAATTCGTACTTTCCGATTATCGTGTTTACAGGTTATCGAGAGGAAATGTAAAATAATGTAATCTTTCCATATGATATATAGAATAATGTCTCAACGTAAAGCAAACAGCTGGAATAGCTCAGTTGGTTAGAGCGTGTGGCTGTTAACCACAAGGTCGGAGGTTCAAGCCCTCCTTCTAGCGTTGGCCTAAATATTTTGCACTAATTTTTTTTTGACTGTTTAAGGAGAAGATGTTTGGAAAAATAAAGAAGAAAACCGTGAGCGGCAGGATTCGAACCAGCGCGGGCAGAGCCCACATGATTTCTAGTCATGCCCGATAACCACTCCGGCACGCCCACCAGTACACCTTTGAACTTGCCGTTTTCCCTTGAAGTGAGTTGATGGCTTTAATGCCAAGCCCATAATCTTTCATGAACACTAGTGTAGGTTCAGCGCAAAGGAAGAATTAACTCAAATAGCCGTCCATCTAATTTCTTAAACTAAAAATAGCCGAAGGATGTATAAGATATGCATAACTCATGTATCCTATGTGTATAACAATATATAATCAATGTATACCGGCTAGAAAAAGTAAATAGTAAATAGACCGGCTATTTATATAACAATTCCTAAAGAAATCGGGTTATTAATTCTTCAAAAGAATGGCTATCCAGAAAGGATAATGCTATACAACGTTTCTTTACGAGACTATAAATTAAGTTGGGCTGGATTCTTACGTTGTCCATATGGGCTGGATCATCTCACTACAAACTGTACCAAGTCAAATAAACTATGATGTAAATAGAAGGAAAAAAACTAAAGAAGAATTAACTTAAATAGCCGTCCACCTAACAATTTAAATTTTATATATATATATATATATATATATAAGTGTATAATTATATATTATCAACGTATAATTTATATAGAGAAATTTTTATAAAGCACTATTGTTTAGTGGTTATTAGATATCTATAGATACCATTTGCTATATTACGGCATGTAGATATGTTTTCTGTTGTTATAAGATGTATTTGATGTATTTAGACTACTATATTCATGAATACAGTAGGAAAAATAAGCGTGAATCGTGGAAGTCCAGCTAATCAGTTGTTGTATTCAACTGTATTCAAGAGCTGTATTCTTGAATACAGTAACGTATATTCCTTAAAAAGGGATCTTTCAACTGTTTTAAAACGTAAAGGAAATCAATTTATCAAATAGTCTCCTAATATAACTCAACTAACACAATTATATCACCCATTATCTGTATTTCTCCCTTCATGAAAGATTTTCAATCCGAAAAGTATCAAAAACAGAGCAATCTGTGGATTTTCAATTCTCCCTTCTTTCTTTTCAGTTCCTTTGTTACAGTTCATACAAAAAAGTTTTCTGCCACGAAAAATCGAGATTGATACAATTGTATACAGAAATACGATATAATTCGATTTTGCATATGGCAAGTTTAACTGTGTTATTGCGTCATTCTGGAAAGTGAAACATTGAGAGTAACTACGTCGATTATTCGATTGAGGGAATACTGATAAAGGAGTATGTGTTGGTAATGATTTGGTTGCGTCAATTTCTAAGCAACTGAACATAGATTTGAGCTCTAAGACCATTAAAATTCAATACAAAGTAGAAGGATGTATACATATGATTACACTCAGTTATATACATAGGATATGATTGTAATGTAAAAAGATGTACTGAGTTTGTCCAAGTATTAATCACATGCGCACTCATCATATTTAACATGTAAAAGTACCTGGCTTTAGGCTGATCTTGCAAGGCAAAAGCTAGGCCGGGGCTGCCTTTAGGCTGGCCTTGCAAGGCAAAAATCAGGCCGGGGCTGGCCTTAGGCTGGCCTTGCAAGGCAAAAGCCATGATGGGGCTTGTTTTAGGCAGGCCTTGCAAGGCAAAAGCCAGGCTGGGGCTGGCTTTAAGCTGGCGACGCCAGGGTAAAGCCAAGCATACTCAAGCGTTAGAACTGATGATTTTTTTTAATACATATCGTATATTAGAGATTGAATATGATTTCTGAATATTAAATACATGTATTCAAGTACACCTGAATACATATTAATACAATATGTTATACACGTATAGATGTCTAAATATGTATTGTACAAAGGTCTAAATACACTTGAATACATATGCATACAGATGCATACATGTATTCAAAATACACCTGAATACATATTAGTAAAATATATTATATAAATATGACGGTCTAAATACACCTGCTGAAAATATGTGAACATAATTTGGTGAATACCTATAAATACAACTTAATGAATATAGATAAATATATCTTGTTGAAATGCACACGAATACAATATGTTAAATTATAATATAAATGCAACCTGTCGACTTGTTATGAATGCAATAAGTTGAATACAAATAAAGTAAGTTGAATACAGACTAATACAATAAGTTGAATACATATCAATACAAACAGTTGTAAATAAACAAAAATAACATGTTGAAGGACAGATGAATTCAAATGCACAAAAACAGTGAATACATTGGTTGGATACTTGAAATGATCGTACATAACCACTGTTGATACAGTGAATAAAAAAATTGACAAATTAAATACCATCTTTACCAACACACTGTCCAACAAAACATTATTCACAAAAAAATCTCATGGAAAACTACATTCACCTAAGACTACTCTAACATTATCTTAACCAGCGTATCAGAATCCGTGATTTGCCTAACAATCTTTGAAGGTTCTTCACTCTCGCTTATGGAATCAACGTCTATCTTTCGCATATCATAGTCCCGAAGGAGGTCGCCATATCTTTGACGGAGTAAATTGGCACCTGAAGAGCTGATGTTGTACCTCACACTGATCCATATCAAGGAGACTTCTAAAACAAGTAGAACTCAATAATTTATATTGTTCTGGAGTAAGCTTTTCTTTTAGATCAGATACTATAAATTTGAATACATCTAAATACATTTAAATACAAAATATAATAGACTAAGTAAGCACAACTCAGTGATGACATTGTAAATGCGCAAATGAGTTATGGATTGTTTGAATACTTATGAATACATATATATACACACGAATACATCAACATACATATAAATCACATCAAAACTTATGAATACATCAATATACACATAACCATCGACTACTTTGAATACATATTGATACAATAACAATTACCTTTTCGTTCCGTGTATCCAAGCTTTTTTTTTGCATCAACATCCTTAATCTTGACACATGAAGCATCATTCATAGGTTTTTTCCTCTTTTTCGCAACTGGAATTTTTGTTTCTTTTGAAGATTTCTCAACTTGGACTTCTTTCGTTTTGTCATTGTGTAATTTAGTTCTTATCTCTGAAACTGTAGTTGTTGATACACCTGCAAATTCCGACTTTGCTTGAGTGATTTGCAAAGAGAAAGAGGGCCCATCGAAATTGAGTAGTTTGGTGGGCATACCTCTGGTTACCATCTTGTGTGATGTTGAATCTGACATTGGAGAAGAACGAAAGCTTTCTGTTATATGAACAATAACAATGGTTTTGCTTAAGAAGCAAAAAAAAAAAATCTGTATCCAAATTTGTTGAAAATTAATACTTGTATCAAAATCTAAGAAGTTAAATACTTACCCCAAGAACTTGTATCAGAAATTAAAACCGAGATTTTACAGAGAATTCAACTGGGGAGTGCGAATGGGGGAGACCTAGGCAATGTGGGTGGGAGAAGAAGTCTGAATCGTGGCTTTGTGGCAGAAGAGAGTAAAATGTATCAAAAAAGAGAGAGAGAACGTGATTTGTGAATTTTAACGTGATTATGTGAGAGAATCTAAAAAGGGAGAGAGAAAAATAATTAGCGTATATGGTGGCTTAAGGGTAAGATGTAACCATAATTGGATATTTTGCTATAAAGGGTAAAAGGTAGCTATATAATATAATTTTTTAAAATTATATTTATTTAAAATAAATAGGGTATTAAGCTTTTCTATAAGGTGTAAAAATTTCATTTATATATTGTGAATCCGGCTGGCCCAACTCCCACCTTATTACCCTGTTTAGCTCTATTCTCCCTATTTACATAGTAGCCAACAGCCCCATGGAAGTGGAAGTAGAAGTATAAATGATATCAGGTAGCTACTCTAAAGGATTACTATTTAGGAATTAACTAATACATCCTGAATTTCAGTTTTTCAATTCTATTTTTAGGACAAAGATATCCTAAATTGTGCTGAAGTTAAGATGTTTTGTTTAAAATTTCAAAAATAAATAAATATTGGCTAGTCTCTAAATATATCCCTAAAAATGGCTATTTGTGTACATGCCGCGAAGTAGCAGCAACATCTACAGTGTCTAAGGTATGTAGTATCCTTTGAATTATTTGCACCTGATGACATTTTAGGTATCATTCTTTAAAGTTTGACCTCTGTTAGCCTAGTAGGCAAAATAGGTTTCGTTTTTGAAAATAGTTGAATAATTTTCTTGCAGACAAATTTAATTGATTGGACGAGTACAAAATTGAAAGGTAGACTTAAAAAAAGGCGAAACTGCCGTATTGTATTTTTGAAAGGTATTTTTGTCATGGTGATTAATACTTAAATATTTCCTTCACCAAAAAAAAACAAAAGTTGCTGTGAAACAGCTTTACTGCAGGTCGACAGTGCTCTAACAACTACTGGTTTTTGCAGCATGTTGCCAGCGGAGCTAGGATTCAGCCGAACTCAATAACTTTTGTTGATCAACTAATGTATTTGTGTGTAAAATTTTATTATATATATACAAATATTAAATTTAGAACCCATTTATTAGTCTTGAAATCGTTATAAAATTCAGAACTCATAAAGTTGAAACTCTGGCTCAATTTGTAATGCACGTCATGATCTATAAAAGTAGAATGGTTGGTTAGTTTAATCAGTCCCTTTGTGTTAGTACTCGGGATGTCATCTTGAAACATACATTACAAGGAAGATTACCACATAGACATAGTATAGTATATCAATTGTTAGACAAATGATTACGTAGAGAAATCGGGTATATCAATTGTTTGGCCATGACATTTGTATGGTTATAAAAAAAATTATTAAGGGTAAAATGAGTAAATTAAAGAGTTCAAAATGAAATTATTTTCAATTTTAAAAATGTGTCATTTATTTGGAACAGACTAAAAAGAAGAATCCGATTCTCTATCTACGAATTTAGGAAAGTAGAGGCACTACTGGGCGGGGCTTCCTCGAACACAGCTTCTCGCTTAGCTAACTACCAGACAAGGATGCAAATCAACTCCTTATATAGAATGCAGATCGACACATTGAATGAAGCAATTAGATTTTTTTAGGAATGTATCGAGAGAGAATTGGATTTGGTTAAATAATGTGTGGTTGGTAAACAATGATTGATATTTTAGCAATATATCGTCAAATATTCAATATGATTCCACAAGGTCTACTTTCGTTCAAGTACGAATTCTAGCCTTTGAAATTCTCACTGCGTAACTTTCAATTCGCCTCTGAAAAGTACCTCGTCTAATTTGAAATACGGAAGGAGTAACAAAGAAGCTTCCTCTCATCTATTCTTTTGCACCTAATAGAACGAGAAATAAGGATTACTCTGCTATTTGTTAGCATAGCAAGTGTATCTTAGAATAGTACAATTGCCTAAATATGAACACATTTGTTGGAAATGTCTATTTTTTTTTTATCGTTTCTTTTCAAATCAACAGTAGCTAGGTGGGAGCTAGCTAGCTAAGAAACCTGTGGATATTAATTAAGCTAATTACCTAGCCCCTGTGTACTTGAACAATTTCACCGGACGTTTACCGAAAAGTTTAACATAATATATTAATTACGTACAAAGGGTTCCAAAAGTGAAGGGGACCTTGGAGTAACTAGTAAAGTTGTTGTCATGTGATCGTGAGGTCACGGGTTCAAGTCGGGAAAATAGTTTTTTTGTAAAAATTCAGGGTAAGACTGCGTACAATAGACCTTTATGGTCCGGCCTTTCCCCGAACTCCGCTCATAGCGAAAACTTAGTGCACCGGACGGACATACGAAGAGTTCCTAAAGTCAACACAACGTAAGAGACACATGGTCCACCTTGTTTTTTTTTGTAAGCTCTTGCCTTGGGAGCAATTGGAATATTTACAACTTATTTTTTTTGTTTTTATATATGGAGAAAGTACTCTGATTTCTGCTGTTCATGAGTGTCCGTTACTCATCCAGCAAGTGGTCGAGTTAACTCTCTCTCTCTCTCTCTCATGTGAAATATGATTGTAATAAAGTTGAGGACTACAGAAAGTCCGTTGCATAAGAAAGCATTTTCAAATCTTTCCCAAATGTGGAAGTTTTCGTTATTAATTGTCTGTACAATATTGTTTACTTCAGATAGTTACTAACAAGTTCACAATTAATCAATCAATCAATTATACACAAACCTAGATTAGCTATATATATATAATACATCTTTTATTTTCATTAAATACCCCTAACATCATGTTATCAATACATAAGTGAGATGGATATATATACAATACATCTTTTATTTTCCTTAAATACCCCTAACATCATGTTATCAATACATAAGTGAGATGGATATTTTTGTCCTTCTACCCAATTTGGTTTCCCAGGGGCGGCCCGATCATTGTCGTGGCCTAAAGCCAAACTTTACGAGGGGTCTTAACTTTTTTATTAATATAAAATATTTCAGTTTTATTTGAAGTCTATTTTTCTAAATGTTTTTAGATGCAAAGTTATTAGTATTTTTTTATAATCAATTTCTCCTATTAAGTTTTTCTCAATTGACAATATAGCTAATTCGTTTAATATCTTTTGAGACATTGTTGATCTTAGGTAAGTCTTATCAATTTTAATTTTGAAACACTTTTTTCTGATGAAGCAACGATAATAAGAGTTAGTAACATTATTCTATAAGCAATATAGGCTTGGAAATTAATCAAATCTTTTTATTTGATTGAGTATATCAATTAAATTGTTATCTTCTAATTATAATAGTTTCCTTAATATTTTTAATTCAGAAAATAAATCTAAACTATCGTGTTGATTGTTATGATTTAATGAGCATTCAAGGTGAAGGTAATATTTTTTCAAAATTTCCATCATCTAGTGATCTCAGTTTTTATCTCTAAATAGAAAATCGAAAATATTTTTATATGCCTCTAATTGCTTACATCTATTTTAAAGTGAAAAAATAACCTCATCTACTACTCTCTTTGTCCATAATAAGTGACTTTTTTTGCTTTTATTTTGGTCCAAAATAAGTGTCATTTTATATAATCGAGAAGGAACTAACTTTATTTTTCTAAATTTTGCCCTTATTTACATATCTCAATGTGTCAAGTTAACAACATATAAATTTTTAATTAAGGATAATTCAGTCAAAATACATTTTTGTTCTAGGAGTCAGTATTTTCTTAAGGAGCACGACAATTAACGGTTAAAAAGTCATTTATTATGGACGAGAGGGAGTATGTATAAAAAGTAATCAACTCTAAAGGACTCGTCGAGAGATTTTGAGGTTTCACTATTAACATTGTTTCTTCCTATATATTACACGTTTCTTATGAAATTCGGGATTGATATTAATTTAAAATGCAATATTCTTGGCAGAAATCAAAGCAGTTGCAAATCCTTCATTTATTTATTTGTTAAATAAAGAAATCAAACTTTTTCACTTCACATAACTTTTTAACTTTTTGTATATATAGCATATTAGGCGGGAAAAAAAATGAGACCTCAACAAATATGGAACCTAAGGCAGTTGCTTTACCTGCTTTCTGGACGGGCCGCCATGAGTTTTCCCCTTTCTCTCTTAGCTTTGGCTCTCCCCTGCCAATTGCAAATTGGGTGGTAGTTAGTGCTTTCTTTTTGTTATATAATTTTGCTTTCCATCCAACTCTTCCTCTCTGAATAGTTTCCACAAGTTAAATACTGAAGTCCCAAGTATTAAAATGATGGTAATGTTTTTAGAAAGGGCAACGAAATGAAAGCAAAGTTGTATACAATGCTAACCTGCTACAAATATGTAGTAGGTTAGTAAAACCCTATATACATTAATCATCTTCTCATCCTTTTTGTTTTATGGTAAGATCTATTTTAATTTTCAATACAATATGATCTGTCATTTCAAATTCACAATTTAAGTTTTGTTTACCTTTTTTGATTTATTTTGACAACAAATTTTGCTACAGGATGCTGGTAGTCAAGTTAAGGTGTAGCAGTTGGACTCTGGTTTCCTGGCCAGTAATTTGTACGAAGGCAGACAAATATATCATGAATAAAGGAACACAGATGATATAATTTACATATAAAAGGAGAGTGAGGTTATAATTAGAATCACATTGGGAGATTATAATTAAAGAGTGCGGGTGTTTCCTCTGTGTTTCTTATTTTGCTCTTCCGATTATACTATATACTAGTTGGATGTCGATTGTCATGTCACATGTGGTTGCTCTCGGGTAGCCATCGTGAAAAAAGTACCTTATAGTATTATTTTTGCATGTGGTGGAATATTATGCTTTCCATTTATGCACTGTTTTTGTTTCCCACATGGCCATTTCCCTTGCATTCATGTCGTGAGATGTATGGGGTTCTAAACGTATAAACAATAGAGCACCGAGATTGTTTACCCGGAAAACTGTACAGTTGAATTTGTTCGTGGTTTCTAGATAAGTGAATTAATTTGATTCAAAAAGTAATAAAATAACTGATGAAATATAGTATACTTAGCCTTAGAATGTAGATGGAACGGCAGAGTTGATGAGTCTGGAAAAAGGGTTTCGGGCAAAACAATGATAAGATCAAAAAGCGAGATATTAAAATATTGTATATAATGTAGTGTAAGTTAGCTAGAAAAGTTGTGTCCTTTACAATGATAATTGAGCTCCCTATTTATAGCTATGTCTTGGGAAGGAAGTCTTAGGATCATACCCTTCTTTAATGTCAATTATGAGGGTCATCATCCTTAATACTGCAAAATATTCTGTATTAAATGTTACCGGGCGCAAAACATTTAATACTCCTTTTATGACTGTTATCCTTCCGGTGACAAGCGGAATAGCTATGTTTGGTGGTCATCCTCATCTAGTGTTCCACGTGTCCTTCCTTTAGGCGGCCACGTGTCATGTTGTAATTTTTCCTATATATATAGTCCCCCTTCTTTCCAGTGACACAATCTTGAGTCACCGGAAAGTTGATAGAAAGCACATTTTTTGCGGGAATTACTATAACTCCCTTTGAAGTTTTCTGACAGTCGATTTGACGCACGTCTCTCTGCATTAAATGCCCCGAACAAGTGTCATCCCACGATTCAACACAGCTTTTGCCGATTATCGAGGTGATCATGACCATGAATTTAACCGCCAAAATTTTACTTATACGTATCATCCTTCTCTTATGTACTTCATAATCTCTCAAACTTCTAATTTGCATCTTTATTTCCCAACTTTTCTCTAATCTTCTTCGAACCAGTAATTTTCCTTCCTTCTATTCCAATGGCTTCCTCTTCAAAACATGCTAGTTCTTCAAAGGGAAAGAACAAAACCGAGGTAGTTCTTCAAAGGGCAAGAATAAAACCGAGGATTCTGTTCCTCCAACAATGGGTTCCATCATCCAAGAACCATGTGATGGCTCAAAAGGGCATCCGGTGTATCCTTAGCTAATTCTGTATTTCGAGGTCGTGAATACCTCCTTTTTATCTCACCTCGATTTACGTGCACAACCCGAGCGTGTAGCCGGGAAGCCGTTGTAAGAAAAACTGATAAAATACAATAATTTTGTGTTAAAATTTTGAATAAAGTTGACCCGGTCAATATTTTTGGAAAATGGACCCGAACCTGTGATTTGACGGTCCCGGAGGGTCCGTAGAAAAATATGGAACTTGGGCGTATGCCCGGAATCGAATCCCGAGGTCCCAAGTCCGAGAAATGAATTTTTAAAGGAAATTGTTTTTTGAAAAAATATAAAGATTTTTTAAAATGAAATTCTATGTGAAACCAGTGAAATCGGACCATGGTTCCGGAGCCCGGTACAGGTTTGATACGATTTATATGTATTATTTGTGAAGTTTGGTAAGGAACGGGCTTAGTTTGATGTGATTCGGATCAAAAATGCAAAAAGTTGAGGTTTAAAGAGGTTTTGTTAAATTTCATTGATTTTGAGGTTTAATTCGATGTTTATGAGGTTATTTTGGTAATTTTATTACACGAATAAGTCTGTAGGATGTTTTTGAGGTTGTGTGCACTTTTGGTTTGGAATTCCGAGGGCTCGGGTGAGTTTCGGGTAGGTCTCGGGGTGTGTTAGGCATAGATCAGGGTTGTTGCAGGTTCAGAGAAGTGCAAATCTCTGAACCCGCCAGTGCAGTCCGCGGTTGCCTTTGTGCGGTCCGCGGTGGAGCTTCGCGACCGCGGTCGTCCTGGTGCGGTTCGCGGTAGACCTTCGCGGTCGCGGTCCCTTTTTCGCGGTCCGCGGTGGAGGCCTGGAGGGGGTATATTTAAACGAGATTTCCAGTTATTTTTCATTTTTCAAAAACCCTAAAAACATAAGAGGCGATTTTCCAAACACTCTTTCTTCTCCAAAACATTAGTAAGTGATTTCTAACTCATTTTCTTTAATCCTGAACTTTTTTTACAAGATTTCATCCTAAAATCTAGGGTTTTCATGGTGGAATTGAGAATTTTGGGAAAAACCTAAGGATATTGAAATTTGGGGAGTTAGACCTCAAATTGAGGTCGAATTCCAAAATCATTTATATATCTGGGCTCGTGGGTGAATGGGTAATCGGGTTTTGGTCCGAATTTCGAGTTTGGACCGTGCGGGCCCGGGGCCGATTTTTGACTTTTTGGAAAAAACTTTAGAAAACTCTTTTTCATGCATTAGAATTGATTCACTTAGCATCAATTGACATAATTAACTAACTTATGGCTAGATACGAGCGAGTTGGTGGTGGAATCAAGAGGTAAAGCGGTAGTTGGGGCTTGAATTGTGTTAGTGGCATCGAGGTAAGTGTTTGGCCTAACCTTAGCTTGAGGGAATAGGTGTTGATTCATATGTGCTACGTGTTTATCCCATGTTCAATGTATATGTGAGGTGACGAGTACCTATGCATTGTTGTCAAGCATGCCCGTGAGTCGGTCTTCATGATATATGTGCTTCTCTTCGTTATATACTATGTTATGAAGTGGATTTCATTTCGGAAGTTATTCAATTACTGGAAATACTTGGTTGTGAATACTGTTGTTTAATTGGTCGGTTGAGGATTATTTGGTTAAGTTTTACACTTGAGCGAGATTGGTTGTAGTTGTGTCCCTTGCCGGGACGGTATTTGTTTCTATTGTTGTTCCCTTGCCGGGATCTTGTGATGATGATACATGTTATTGATTTTCCTTGCCAAGTTGTTGTACTCTATATTGTTTGGGTGAGGAAGAGTGTAAAGCACGAAGGGTGATGTCGTGTCATGATTTAATATTTAAAAGCACGAAGGATAATGTCGTGCCGTTTTATTTATTCGTTGCATTGTGAGGATGAGAGTAAAAGAACGAAGGGTGATGCCGTGTATTTATTTGTTTACTTGCTTTGGTGAGGATGAGAGTAAAAGCACGAAGGGTGATGCCGTGTATTTATTTGTTTACTTGCTTTGGTGAGGATGAGAGTAAAAGCACGAAGGGTGATGCCGTGTATTTATTTGTTTACTTGCTTTGGTGAGGATGAGAGTAAAAGCACGAAGGGTGATGCCGTGTATTTATTTGTTTACTTGCTTTGGTGAGGATGAGAGTAAAAGCACGAAGGGTGATGCCGTGTATTTATTTGTTTACTTGCTTTGGTGAGGATGAGAGTAAAAGCACGAAGGGTGATGCCGTGTATTTATTTGTTTACTTGCTTTGGTGAGGATGAGAGTAAAAGCACGAAGGGTGATGTCGTGCACTTGTTTTGGTGATGATGAGAGTAAAGCACGAAGGGTGATGGCGTGTACTTGTTTGTTCTATGTGTTTACTTCCTGTGCTATCTTTGGTACTTAGACTGTTGCTTCGTTCTGTGATTCAGATATTGTTCCCCTTTGTCCCCAGCATGTTCTCCCCCGTTTTACACTTAACTAGTTATGTTCCTGCCGTTATTCCTGTTATATATTATTGAATTGCACATGTGTTTATTAGTGGTCGTGTCCTAGCCTCGTCACTACTTCGCCGAGGTTAGGCTCGGCACTTACTCAGTACATGGGGTCGGTTGTACTGATGCTACACCTGCACTTCTTTATGTTGTGCAGATTACAGTACCAGACCCAGTGGACATTGATCGTGGGAGTATCCTTCAGTCCATCAGAGACACTGAGGTAGACCTGCAGGCGTCCGCAGGCCTTGGCGTCCGCAGGCCTTGGCGTCCCCTTTCTTATCTTATTTCATTTCTGATTCTTGTACTTCAGAAACATATGTAGTATTTCCTTCAAACTATTTTGTGTACTATTCTTAGACGGTCCGTGAGTTGTGACACCAAAGATCCGGGTTGGCCAGTTTAAATACTTTGTTAAGTTTTATAGATTTAGCTATGTAAAACCCTTATTCCGCTCGTATTTTATGTTGTTATCTTTGGAAAGTTGAATTTAACCTGTTGTCATTTAATAGTAAAGGTTTTTAGTAAATATAATGAAATACGTTGGCTTGTCTAGCGGGTTCGACGTTAGACGCCATCACGATCCCGACGGTGGAAATTTCGGGTAGTGACAAGTTGGTATCAGAGCTCTAGGTTGCCTAGGTCTCACAAGTCACAGACAAACTTGGTAGAGTCTGAGGGATCGGTACGGAGACGTCTGTACTTATCCCACAGAGGCTACAAAGTTAGGAATAACTTCACATCTATTCTTCTCTGTCGTGCGATTTGAATTCTAAATGCTAATTGAGTTCTATTCTATTCTCTCGCAAATGGAGAGAACGCATGCTTCCTCATCCACCTATCAGCAGCCCGATCCTCCTGTTGCAGCTCCTACGAGGGCCGTGGACAAGGCCGAGGCCGTGCTAGAGGCCAAGGCAGGGACAGGGCTCAGCCCAGAGCAGCAGCCCTAGTAGAGCACCCACAAGTAGATTTTGCCGGTGAGGTTCCTGCTCAAACGGTTCCGGTCGGACCAGCTCAGGTCCTAGAGGGGTTCATTGCCACCCCGGTTCTTCAGGACGCTTTGGTCCGCTTAGTGGGCCTTATGGAGAGCATGGCTCAGGCCGGTCTACTTCCTATAGCACCAGCCGTCTCTCAGGCTGGGGGAGGGGCCCAGACTCCTGCTACCGTCACACCAGAGCAGTTAGCTTCTCAGTTCCAGACTCCAGCACCTCAGACAGCTAGATCAGCTCAGCCGGGTAATATGGCACAGGCAGTTGAGGAAGCAACTATGTCTGCCGATGCTCTGTGGAGATTGGATCGGTTCACCAAGTTATTTCCTTCTACTTTTACTGGTGCACCATCAGAGGACCCCCAGGATTACTTGGACAGTTGCTATGAGGTTCTTCGGAACATGGGGATCGTAGATACCAATGTGGTTGATTTTGCTACATTCCGTATTTCTGGTATCGCCAAGACTTGGTGGAGGGATTTTTGCTTGACTAGGCCAGTTGGATCTTCGCCGTTGTCTTGGGCTCAATTCTCCGAGTTGTTCTTGGAGAAGTTTCTACCAGTTACTCAGAGGGAGGATCTTCGGAGGCAGTTTGAGCGCCTCCAACAGGGATCTATGACTGTTACACAGTATGAGACCAGGTTCATCACTTTGGCCCGACATGCTATCATGATACTCCCCACAGATCGAGAGAGAGTGAGGAGGTTTATTGAGGGGCTAGCTCAGCCTATTAGACTCCAGATGTCCAGGGATTCAGGTACCAGTATTTCATTCCAGGAGGCGGCCAATGTGGCCAGGCGTATTGAGATGGTTTTGACAGGGTAGTGGTCAGGGGTCTGACAAGAAACCTCGTCATTTCGGTCAATTCAGGGTGCCTCATCTGGAGGCAGAGATTCTTTCGGCAGAGGACATCCTCCTAGACCATACCAGTCGACACTTCAGGTATCCCGTAGTGCACCGCCAGCACCTATCAGTGCACCACCAGTTCATATCAGTGCACCGCCGCTTCAGAGCTTCCAGGGTGGTTATTCTGGTCGACAAGGACAGTTTCAGGTCCAGCAGTCTCAGCAACAGAGGTCTTGTTACTCTTGTGGTGTTTCAGGGCACATTGCTAGGTATTTCCCTCGAGCTTCTAGTGGTTCTCAGCATCAGGGTTCCCGTGCTATGATTCCCGCACCAGGTGCACCCCACCCCCTCATCAAGCTAGGGGTGGAGGTCGAGGTGCCAGAGTTGGAGGCCAAACAATTAGAGGTGGAGGACAGGCTATGTGAGGTAGAGGTCAGGACGTAGTAGGTCGACCCAGAGATGTTCATGTTGGAGGGGCTCCGCCCCGATGCTATGCTATTCCTTCCAGGCCTAAGGCTGAGGCCTCTGATGCAGTCATTACAGGTATGGTTTTAGTTTGCAGCAGAGATGCTTTGGTTTTATTTGATCTGGGGTCTACATTCTCCTATGTGTCTTCATATTTTGCTCCTTATCTGATTATGCCCCGTGATTCTCTGAGTATTCCTGTATATGTATCTACACCGGTGGGTAATTCTATTGTGGTAGATCGAGTATACCGGTCATGTATAGTGGTTATTGGTAGTCTTGAGACCCGTGTTGGTTTGTTACTTCTTGATATGGTTGATTTTGATGTCATCTTGGGGATGGATTGGTTATCTCCCTACCATGCTATTCTGGACTGTCATGTCAAGACTATGATCTTGGCCTTACCGGGAGTACCTCTATTGCAGTGGAGAGGGACTCCTAGTCATTCTTCTGGTAGAGTTATTTCATATATGAAGGCTCGGCGCATGATCGAGAAGGTTTGTTTGGCCTATTTGGCATATGTTCGTGATTCTAGTGCCGAGGTTCCTTCTATGGAGTCCGTGCCCATTGTTCGTGAGTTTCCAGAGGTATTCCCTGTTGACCTGCCGGGTATGCCACCCGACAGGGATATTGACTTTTGCATTGATTTGGCTCCGGGCACTCAGCCCATTTCTACTCCGCCCTATCGTATGGCCCCGCCGGAGCTGAAGGAGTTAAAGGATCAGATACAAGACTTTCTTGATAAAGGCTTCATTAGGCCTAGTGTTTCCCCGTGGGGTGCCCCAGTGTTGTTTTTTTTAAGAAGAAAGATGGCTCAATGAGGATGTGTATTGACAACCGGCAATTGAAAAAGTTTACTATAAAAAATAAGTATCCTTTGCCGAGGATTGATGATTTATTCAACCAGCTTCAGGGTGCCACAGTGTTTTTCAAAAGATTGACTTGAGATCTGGTTACCATCAGTTGAGGATTAGGGCATCCGATGTTCCTAAGACAGCTTTTCGCACTCGGTACGAGCATTATGAGTTCTTGGTGATGTCATTCGGGTTGACAAATGCCCCCGCTGCTTTTATGGAGTTGATGAACCGAGTGTTCAGGCCCTATTTGGACTCGTTTGTTATTGTTTCATTGATGATATATTTATATACTCTCGCAGCCGAGAGGAGCACGAGCAGCACCTTCGAGTCATCCTCCAGACTCTGAAGGATAGTCAGTTGTATGCCAAATTTTCCAAGTGTGAGTTCTCGTTGAGTTCGGTAGCATTTTTGGGTCATGTGGTGTCGGCAGAGGGTATTCAGGTGGACCCCAAGGAGATTTCGGCAGTCAGATATTGGCCTAGACCCACCTCCGCTACATAGATTCGGAGTTTCTTGGTCTTGGCAGTCTATTATCACCGGTTTGTAGAGGTTTTTTCATCTATTGTCGCCCCGATGACCAGGTTGATTCAGAAGGGTGCCCAGTTCAGGTGGTCTGATGAGTGTGAGGCGAGCTTTCAGAAGCTCAAGACAACCTTGACCACGGCACAGGTGTTAGTGTTTCCCACATGTTCAAGGCCATATACCGTATATTGTGATGCTTCACGGGTTGGACTTGGTGCAGTGTTGATGCAGGATGGCAAGGTTATAGCCTATGTTTCTCGTCAGTTGAAGATTCATGAGAAGAACTATCCAGTTCACGATTTGGAGTTAGCAACCATTGTTCATGCGTTGAAGATTTGGAGGCATTATTCATACGGTGTGTCGTGCGAGTCCTTGTAAATGTGGCCACCATGATCTGTTGACTAGCATGAATGATGAAAACGACCATGGGTGGATGGAATGGTTCCCTGCAACTGCCACCAATAATATCATTCCGTCAACGACATCATCCTTTCCGAGTGTTTCGAATCATACTCGTACGATTTCTTTCTAATATATCTTTTCTTACTAAATATTCTTTCATGCTTGTATTGATCCTTCAACCTTAGTTTGTTACATCAACTCGATGGATTCCACCGGTGGTAGAGAGCTTGGACCAGTGTGTTCAGAAGATCTTGGACATCACAACGCCTGAACCCCATTTGTGGAAGGAGTTGTCCCTTAAATACTGGTGGAAGGCAAAAAATCATGGTAACTTTAATTTACCTTGTTTCCACTTTTTGCGCATCAACAACTTGGTTGAACCTTTCTGACTTGTTCACGAAATTAGGTCTACCTGCGGGCTCAGTCAATGTCCCCGAGGAGGATGTTTTGGCTGACCCTATTGATGTGGTGAGGCTGCTTCAGGAGACACTTACTCGAATAGGCACCTCCGGGCCTGCTTCGAGCGAGCGCAAACGTTTCTTCACGGAGTCCCCGACCAAAGAACAAGCAACCAAAGAGAAGACGTTCCTCTAAGGGCGGGGAAAAGAATAAAAGCGCAAAGGTTGATGCCCCAACTCATTTTCGATGGTAATGGTGACCGATTCCCTGGTCGGTCATAGACACCGTGATGATCGATGATGATGAAGAAGCTAGTGACGAGAGAGCTTCTTTACATAGAAGGATATGATTCTTGTCATCTCAACAGGATGTTCGACCCGTTGAGACAATTGCACCAACTAACGATGACGTCTCAACACTTTGGGGAGAATCTAATTTAGTTGAATATGATAACTCCTGATTTCGAGCCCCAATTGTTGTTACCGATACCGCGGGGCCGAGTACCGGGTCCGTGCCATATTTGGTTGGCGAGCATCAAACAACTAGCACTGCATTTGATGCGGTTGCTTCTTATTCTTCAACTCCATCAGTTTCATCTCCATCTTCACCACCACCAGTAACTGCTACATCATTTCCATCTTCATCCGTTCCTCCACCAGCAATTGCTACATCTTCTCCATTTGTCGCACCTGACCATGAAGAAGGTGTCCCTCCTCCACATTCCCCAATTTATGGGAATTTGGGGCAAAATTATGCTTCTCCTTCTAAAGATCCACAAAGTAGGAGGATTGTTACCTTTTCGGTCTCCACCGAGTGCAACTTGCTTTCGAGGTCGGTAGAGCTTGCTAACTATCTGAAGCCTTTGGCTTCAAAAAAAGACTCGAAGAATTCAGACACTCTCGGGGGAGTGTTTGTTGAACAATCTTATGCATAACACCGTAGCGTTACGTTCATTTCTTCTTCTGTTATATCTTTTACTTTTGGACAAATGAACTCTAAGTTTTACCCCTTCTTGTTTTGTAGGCCAACTTTCTTGCTTATGAGGGCCTTCAAAGACTGATTCGTGAGAAGGAAGAACTTACTTCTGAACGGGATCAACTTTTGTCGGAACGGTATTAGACTGTTCTCCGCCTCTCGGAACTGGAAACCAAGGTTACCGAGGTCGTAATTTTGGAGGCCCGTTTGCAGCAAAGCGAGCAAGAAGTGGTAACCCTTAGCCAAGAAATTGGGTAGCTGGGAGTTAGAATTGATGAAGCAAAGGAAAAATATGCAGAAGTACAAAACACCATTCTTGCTGCAATTGATCGTGAGGCTACCTCTGTTGAAAGGGTGATAAATTTGGAAGCACCTTTAAATACCAAAAGTGAAGAGCTTGTTGTTGTGGTGGAAAAACATGCCCAGCTAGAAGAGAAGTACAAGAAAACTATCTATCATAATAGGCTCTTTAGTTCAACTGTCCGTGAGCTCAACGTCAGTCTCAAATCTGCTAAGTTCGCCCGGGAAATCTTTTCCGCCGAAGTTACTCAACTCAAAGAAGAACTCAAGCGCCGATAGGCTTCCCTCATTGTTGAAAACTTATTCCATGTATAGAATGAGGAGAAAAACCTCGAAAGAGGCCAAAACTGGTATCATTAACATTGATGCCGAAATTGCTAAGGCCAAAGAGCTTGAGTTGGCTGCAAAAAATGGACTCCCGGCGCATTCTGTTGCTCCAGGTTCTTCTGATTCTAGTTCTGCATTTTCGAAAACTGAAAAGGTATCGGAAGGCGATGATGCCGAAGACCGAGCTAGAGAAAACGTTGATCCATCGATGGAGCCATCTATTACTCTAGGGGATGCAGATACTTATCTTCCTCTTGATGTCGGAGATGCTGCGGTTTAGCTTTACTCGTCATTTCCGTTTTGTATTTCTTTTGGCACATTCTTGTAAAGGAAGACATTTTTTTGCTCAAATGTTTGTTTGAGTCTTAATTTTTCTTGAATATCCGTGCAAACTTTTTAACACTTATATTCTTTTAAGGATTTTGCGCATGTTTTTTTGTATGTGGTCTCGGATGCGTTTTCTTCGATGCACTTTGTTTCCGAGGATCATCCCTTTTACATGAGGGTTTCGATAAATATTTGCGCAAGTTTGATTTTTTCGTATGCGTCTTCGGGTGCATTTTTCCCCGATGGAATTCTAGATTCCGGGCATTGATTCTTACAGAACCAACCCTTTAACGTGGGAGTTTTTATAAGAAAGGGGCCTCTTATGTTTACGATGCTCTTGAAGAGGACGTCTCTTGTTCATTGCAGCACTAACATTTGAAGTATTTGTTTAACCTTCAAATGGTAAAATTAACTCATCGTTCAGACAAGAAACAAGATAAAAACAAAATAATTTCATTTAATTCCTTCTATTTTCAAAAGTACATAAGCATTTTGCTATGCAGAAAAGAATTGCCATGACTAGTGGCTATCTTATACAACTTGTTTCTACGGGGCTGGCTGCGCAGTCCACGGTCCCGATGATGTATTATGTTTCGAATTTTCGTTCCCTGGTTGATGCGGAATTCAGTGTTGCCTGGCATTCATTGTTACTGTGAGAATACACGGGAAAATATTTTTATTCACATAATACAATGATACAATGAACCCTATATATAGATAATACATGTCCTACTCCTAATACATATTAGGGTTTCAGGCTATTTACTCCTATTTGACTATTAAACTAACAACCCCCTCAAGCTGGTGCATATAAATCAAATGTACCAAGCTTGTTACATATATAACTAATACGAGGGCCAGTGAGGGACTTGGTGAAAATATCAGCAAGCTGATCATTCGACTTCACAAGTCTTGGAGCAATATCTCTTGAGATTATCTTCTCTCTAATGAAGTGACAATCAATCTCAAATGTGTTTAGTCCTCTCATGGAACACCGAATTTGATGCGATATGAAGGGCAGCTTGATTATCGCACATAAGTTCCATCTGGCTGATATCACCAAATTTTAACTCCCTGAGCAATTGTTTGATCCAAATTATCTCACATGTTTCCATAGCCATTGCTCGATATTCTGCTTCTGCACTAGACCGAGCAACTACATTTTGTTTCTTGCTCTTCCAAGACACCAAATTGCCTCCAACTAAAACACAATATCCAGACGTAGAACGTCTCTCCCAAGGTGATCCTGCCCAGTCAGCATCTGAGTAACCAACGATCTGCTCATGACCTCGATCCTCAAACAATAACCCTTTTCCTGCAGCCGATTTTATATACCGAAGAATGCAGACAACTGCATCCTAGTGGCTATCACACGGAGAATCCATAAACTGACTTACAACACTCACAGGAAAGGAAATGCCAGGTCTGGTTACTGTGAGATAATTTAGTTTACCAACAAGTCGCCTATATCTAGAAGGATCGCTAAGCGGCTCCCCCTGTCCTGGCAGAAGTTTAGAATTCGGATCCATCGGAGTTTCAATTGGTCTACAACCTGTCATTCCTGTCTCCTCAAGAATGTCTAAGGCATACTACCGTTGTGATATCGCAATACCTGAGCTAGACTGAGTGACCTCAATACCTAGAAAATAATTTAGTTTGCCAAGGTCCTTAGTCTGAAAGTGTTGAGAGAGATGTTGTTTCAATTTAGTAATACCATCCTGATCATTGCCGGTAATAACAATATCATCAACATAGACCACCAGATAAATACAGAGACTCGAAGTAGAGTGCCGATAAAACACAGAGTGATCAACTTCACTACGATTCATGCCAAACTCCTGGATAACTGTGTTGAACTTACCAAACCAGGCTCGAGGAGACTGCTTTAGACCATAAAGTGACCGGCGCAAGCGACATACAAGGCCACGAGACTCCCCCTAAGCAACAAACCCAGGTGGTTGCTCCATATAAACTTCATCCTCAAGGTCACCGTGCAAAAAAGCATTCATAATGTCCAGCTGATAGAGGGGCCAACGGCGAACAGCAGCCATGGATAGAAAAAGGCGAACCGATGCTACCTTAGCCACGGGAGAGAAGGTATCATTGTAATCGAGGCCAAATATCTAAGAATATCCCTTGGCAACAAGACGGGCCTTAAGGCGATCAATCATGCCATCCGGACCAACCTTGACTGCGTATACCCAGCGACAACCAACAGTAGATTTACCTGAAGGAAGAGGAACGAGCTCCCAAGTACCACTCGTATGTAAGGCAGACATCTCGTCAGTCATAGCCTGTCTCCATCCTGGATGAGACAATGCTTCACCTGTACACTTAGGGATAGAAACAGAGGACAAAGAAGAGATAAAGCATAATAGGGTGATGACAGATGATGATAACTTAAACCGATATAATGGGGATTAGGATTAAGTGTGGTCCGCATACATTTTCGAAGTGCAATCGGTGTACTAGGAAGAGACAAGTACGCAGTAGGAGCAAGATCAGGTGCAGGACGAGAATCTGCAGGGTCGGATGCTTGGTGCCGACGATGATGATAAGTCAAGAGTGGTGTTCATGTGGCTAGGGATGTAGGAGGAGCCACACTAGACTCCCCAATAGTTGGAATGGGTAAGACTTCTGTGGCGGAAGGTGAACGAGGAGCTATAGTAACCTCCTCAAAGGTCGGTATTGGTAAGACCTAAGATTTATCAAGATGGTCAGAAGAAGCAAAGAAAGGTTTGGACTCAAAAAATGTGACGTCAGCTGACATAAGGTACTTACGAAGATCAGGTGAGTAACAACGATATCCCTTCTGAACACGAGAATAACCAAGAAAGATACACTTGAGAGCACGAAGAGCTAATTTATCTTTCCCATGGGCTAAGTTATGTACGAAACAAGTGCTCCCAAAAACACGAGGGGGAAGAGAGTATAAGGGTGACTCAGGAAACAACACTGAATGCGGGATCTAATTCTGCATGGTAGATGAAGGCATCCGATTAACCAAATAACAAGCTGTGAGAACTGCATTGCCCCAAAAACGCAACGGAACATGAGATTCAATGAGAAGTGTGCGAGCAGTCTCAATGATGTGCCTATTCTTTCTCTGCAACCCCATTTTGCTGAGGGGTATAAGGACAAGAGGTCTGATGAATAATTCCTTGAGAAGTCATAAATTGCTGAAATTGGGAGGATAAATATTCTAAGGCATTATCACTGCGAAAAGTTTGAATAGAAACACCAAATTGATTTGTAATTTCAGCACAAAAATTATGGAATATAGAAAACAACTCAGAACGATCTTTCATTAAGAAAATCCAAGTACATCTTGAATGATCATCAATGAAACTAACAAAATAACGAAAGCCCAAGGTTGAACTGACTCTACTTGGACCCCATATATCAGAATGAACTAAAGAAAAAACAGACTCTGCATGACTCTCAATACTACGAGGAAAGGAGGCTCGGGTATGTTTCCCGAGCTGACATGACTCACACTCTAATGTAGATAAACTAGACAAACTAGGCACCATCTTCTGAAGCTTGGATAAGTTTGGATGTCCTAAACGTTTGCGAATTAGGTCCGGAGGATCTGTAACTAGACATGCCTTTGAGGAATTGAGTGAGTTAAGGTAGTAAAGGCCTTCTGATTCAAGTCATGTTCTAATCGTCTGTCCCGTATTGCGGTCCTGCATAATAAAAGAATCATCAATAAAATATATACCATAATGGAGGGCACGAGTCAAACGACTAACANGCTTGTCCAACTCCTTTTGCGTTAGTCTGAGACCCATTGGATAAAGTAACAGTGGGAAGAGACTGTGAATACGCAATATTTGACAAAAGTGATTTATTACCAGAGATATGATCAGAAGCGGCTGAGTCCACAACCCATTGTCCAAGAGTACTAGACTGGGAAACACAAGCGAAAGAATTACCAGCAACAGAAGTATCAGTCTGAGCAACAGAGGCTACTTGTGGAGATGTCTGCTTACTTGCTCGGTACTGAAGGAACTCATTATACTCTCCTTCAGATAAAGAAAGTCTCTGGTTACCTGTAGTCTTGGTCTGAGCAACATAAGCATTTTTGGGTGAACGACCATGTAAAGAATAGCACACGTCATGAGTGTGTCCAAGTTTATGACAATAAGAGCACTTGGGTCGAGACCTTCCAAAACGACCTCCTCCTTGTCTATTCTCCATAGGTTGAGATGCCCGATTGTCTACTGACTGGAATACGAGAACAAATGAATCAAGTGTCTGTGATGATCTCACAGGGTGACTTGGTGCTGCAGCAAAGCGAAGTAATGGAGAGAATAATTCATCAACTGTGGGGACAATCAGACTAGCCAAAATCTGATCGTGTACTGAGTCAAGATCATTAGGAAGTCCAGCAAGAGTAAGAACTAGAAACATGTTTTGTCGTTGTTCTTGTTGCTTTTCAACACTAGCAGAAATTGGCATCAACTTCTCAAATTCCTCCATGACTGCCTGTACTTTTCCCAAGTAAGTAGACATATCTAATTCATGTTTCTTTAAATTTGTCATACGCGATATAACATCATAGAAACGAGATATGTCATTAGTGTATAAAGTACGAGTCTTTTCCCAAACCAAATAACATGTCTGGAATGGACGAAACAAAGGCATCAACTTGGAATCAATAGATCTCCACAGAATACTGCATAATTGAGTATTGATCTTCTCCTAGTGTGCTTTGGCCTTTTCATCTCCGTCGCTAGACTTCTTGATTAAATTATCTTGAACACCTTGACCTTTACACCACAACTCGATAGATAAATCCCAAGCTAAGTAGTTTGAACCTCCCATTAAAGGTTCTGAGGTAATCATAATACCGGAACTGCCAGAGCCCGGATTTTTAGACCCGAAAACATCAACTCCAAAAGACATCGTTGGAGTGAAGAGGGGTCTATAAAATTATACCCAAATAATAGATAGAACCAATTGGAAATTCCTTGAAACTGACGAAGGGAACATTGTACCTGTCGGAAAAAGAATGTGTAGTCGCCGGACAAAGTAGTCAGAATCGAACGAAAACAATATGGGTAGGGTCGGATTTTGTAGACGGTTAGACTGTCCTGAAGGAGTTTTCAAAAAAGATGACCGGAGGGTGGTTCACGCGCCGGCGCATGGGCCTGACGCGCCGCCGGCGTCAGATGGTCCGGAGGCGCGTGAAGGCACGTGACTAGGGTTCTGCCGGGGGTTAGGTCGCCTGAGAAATCCGCACCTTCTTGTGGTGTTATTTTTGTAAAAAAATACCACCGGAGAAGGGATTTAGTAAAAGAATGGCCTGAAAATCACCGGAATGAGGCACGTTGACTGCCCGGACTCGCTGGTAATTGCACAACGGGGATTTCTCACTAGTGGCTCTGATACCATGTGAGAATACACGGGAAAATATTTTTATTCACATAATACAATGATACAATGAGCCCTATATATAGATAAGACATGTCCTACTCCTAATACATATAGGATTAGGGTTTAAGGCTATTTACTCCTATTTGACTACAAAACTAACAGTTACGGTAACCTCATATCATTCCCCCAGTGTTCGAATGCGAAGAATGCGAAATGGAACACTGGAAGTCTTGTATCTTTGAATATTCCACCAATGAAATTTTAGGTAATCCTTCACTCGGAAACATATCTTGTTTCCCCTTAGGAACCCTTGATATCGAGCGAAAGATACCTAACAGTCCTCTAGTGGTTTGTGCTCGTGAACGATCGGGTAACCTCTGTTCGGTAGCAAACTAAACTTCCTGGTGGGAATTTGCTATGGAGGCCAAGATTATCTAATCGTCCTTGAGTGAAAACTTGTTTGTTCACCTTGTTAACAAAGGTCTTGTCACTGATGTCTTCGTAGTATACTTTCCGTCGCAGCCTCGTTATAAACCTTTCCAGAAACCCAATTCATACAAAAACTGAACGAAGGAAAAATGAGTACAACACATTCTTTCCGTTTAACTGTTGTTCGTCAGCAGTAATATCTTTTGAGGTGAGCCACGTTCCAGTTGTTGGGAAACTTGTATCCGTTTTGGTTCTCCAACTCGTATGATACTTTCCCAGTGATAGCTGAAACCTGGTAAGGGCCTTCCCATGTTGGGCCTAACTTGTCCGTGTTGAGTTCCTGGGTATTTTGGGTTACCTTCCTCAAGACCAAGTCTCCTACTTTGAAATATCTGAGGTTGGCTCTTCGATTATGTTATCGCTCCGTTCTCTGATTTTTGGCCACCATTCTGACATGCGTCATGTCCCTGCGTTCCTCGAGCAACTCCAAGTTGATTATGTTCCATTTCTTTTATGATTTTTGTTAACACAAAATAACCAAAACACGTTAGTAAAAAGGCAAGGATTAGTTTAATTGCACGGGTGTTTCCGAAAATAAAAATAAAAAGGGAGTTTGGTATAATTTGGTTGTTGGGAGTTTGGTTTATGACCATATATTAATTTAACCTGTTTAATCCGCCTAAATTTGATCCAAACACATTCTTTTTTATATCCACCATTATCTATGCTACATTACACATGAACTATGTTGGACCTAATTATGTTTGCTCAGGCATTTGTCTTTTCTTTAAGAATCTTTAAAGCATAGGCAAATTCAGCATTTTTGAAAAATGAAGTACTATTATGAGTGTAATAATGGTAATTAGCCACTTTTTACCTATGCTATTAGCATTTAGCCACAATTTAAAAGCTACAGATGTTAGCCATTACATTTAAACACGAGCATTTTGAACAAAAGTACTCCAAGCACTAAACAACTCTAGCAATCGGTTCTTGATTTCAAATATTCTGCAAATGAAACTCCAACATAATATATACTAGAGACAGAAAACTCTTTGTAGGTGACATACAAAATATATGGTACTAAACTTTATAGCTTTTAAGGGTAAAACTATAACACACTGTACTAGAATTCAAATATTTATAGGTTCAAAACCCAACAATGACAACTTAGTTTGAACTTCAGAACAAAATCACAGAGTTCTAACTTCTACAAGTTAAAACTCGAGGATATTATCCTTGAGTTCAAAAGAGGCCACCACTGGTGAAACATTCCTTTTAGGTTCAAACCCTAGCAACAATTAATGGGCTTTAAATGTTTATAGGTTCAAATCTAAACAATGATTACTTAGATTTGTTCAAACTTTTATACGTTCAAACCCTGGTAATGATTTATAGGTTCAAACCCCAGTAACTGTTGTTGGGGTTTGAATCCTTTCATATTATTTGAGATACCTAATTTTGAAGTCCCTGAATTGTTCCTTGATTATACACTAACAAAGCCTCAAAATCTTAAATCAAACCTAGGGCTTCGAACTCCAGTATTGATTGCTAAAGTTGTGTTCCATATTTTAGTTGGGGGGGAAAATATCAATTTAATCGGACCGGTGGCTATGTTACTAATGCATTTGGAAAGGCGGCCAACCAATTTTTTCGTGTTATGAAGAGATAGATTCAGAACATAATTTTTTTGGGTCCAACATTTGTTTTTACTATTTTAACCAACCTTTGTAATTATAAGTTCAAAATTAATTTTCTAAAACTAGTAATTTTTCTTACATATATATCTATTGCTCTGTGTCAGAAATAGTGGCATTAGTTGAATTCCTTAATTATATGCTACATCATCCACTGCTACTACTCTTAATATACATATTTGATTTAATTACATAAAAATTAACATCGACAAAAAAAGAATAAAAATTTCAATATGTTAGACTTGGTTGAAACAATAAACCAAATAAAAAATAAAAATAAAAGGAATAATACTTAATTAATAAGCAAGAAGTGACACCAAAATAGCCCATCTCCCATGGGTATACACAATTCTAGAATAAGAAAGACAAAATGGACATAAGATTTAAACCCCCAACCTCACTATGAGAGGTACACCCAATAACTATGGTATTTGTCACAGGGGTGATTTATATCCGTCCGAAAATGCCCGAGGTTCACCTTTGTGCGGCAGTCAAGCCCAGCCTTGACTTCAGCCTTTCCAACACTTAGAATTATTTTAGGATGTTTGGGACTTAGAATAAAATTCAGGCAGCAAGTAAAGTAAATGCACACATGAAATTTACAGGAATCTCTTCCCAACTCGTATTAATATGTGAATAAAAAATACAAAGAAGCCAACCCTATGGCAAGAACAAAGAACACCCTAGTTCTCTTCCTCAAGACGATTTCCCACCCGTAGGAATTACACTTAGACGTTTTTGGCTAACACTTTGCCACAAGACTAAGTTTCTGCCCTTTGGGACAGCCCTATGCACATATTTATAGTGTAGGCTGTCCAATCACACTTGGCAGCATCTAAAGCAATCAGTTGACCAGCCCCAACTGATGGGCAAACATGATAGACATGATTAAACACGTGTATCTACTTAGCCCCATGATCAGTCATGCTTGAATGTGGCTGTTGTAACCGCTCAACTAACACACTTTCTAATTGTTGATTGTGCATTGCATGTGCTTGTTTTGCCTAGATGTTGCGCGCCCAAGGCTGGCATTGCGCCTAGCCTTGCTCTTTGACATTGCTCTGCCCCATGTCATGGCCACAGCTTGCCGCTTATGACTTAGCCGCACACGCTTGCTGCCACGGCTGCTTGCTCATGTAAAGTCTCCCCAATTTGATCAAATCTGCCCATGTCGATGCCATAGCTTGTCTTGCCTTTCCTTGCCTTGGCATGTCTTGGCCCCTGCCTGGACATGAATTTGCCTCGCCATTGTTATGCCAACCCGCACGTCCATATGAAAGCCTCCGTCAAGGTGCGTTTGTCAACCCCGCATAGTTCTTCATGCTGAGCTGCCCGTCATGTTATTGCCCCAATTTTCAGGTTGTGTACCACGACCATCATGAAAATCCTTGTCACACCCCACATCTGTCGAGAAACTTTGTCAAGGGCTTAACAGTATTATATGATACTTTGAGCTTGAGTACAAAATATAATGTTGCAATAGATGATCTAGGGAGTGACCCCCCCCCCCCACCTCCCACCCCACCCACGTTTGTGAGGAAATAATATAGCATGTCAGCATCAACAAACTGTAAATATTTGTGGAAGAAATACGATATATATCTTTATTTATCTTTAATCAAATGTCTCACGATTTAGTGCTTGAAATTTAAAAAAAAAAAAAAATCTAATAGGAGCCTTTAATGGATCAACATTACGATTCGATACCACATAAAGGATGGTTACCCAAGAAGAAAAGAGAAAGAAGATTGGTCAATGCTCGGTATCTCTAATGTTTTCAGAAATTATTCGGCCAAAACGGTATCTAGCATGCTTTCACTCAATTGACATCGTGTTCAAGCTGTCTCATTTAAATGGGAATCGGGGTTTCAATATTGGTGAATTTTGACCCCTACCTTTTTTCCTTTTAAATCTGGACTAATTGTACGTAAGTACAACATGTCGAATAAAACAAGAAAAGAGATGTCAACTGCAGAGAAATTTCGAGAAGAAGGCAAATGGGGAATTCATTGAAGAAGAGTAGATGTTAGCACAACTGTAATGCTATTAGGTGAGCAAGCATTTCATGAAATAAATTAAAGACTGATACGACTTTCATAACTGTCTTAAGCTAAGACCCATAAAACACTACTATTAATCTTATCTTATTTTAAGAAAAAGAAAAACTAGTACTTGGATTTGGCAACTCTTGTAGGGTGTTCAATTCGAACCGGAAAACTCCACTAAACCGATTAAAAAATCTGACTAAGTTTGGTTTGACTTAGTTTGCTATTGAGTAAAAAAATCCGAATTAAACCAGCATATAAATATATAATTTATATATATTGCTGCACATAGCTCGCTGTAAAAAATTCCAGACGTTAGTTTTATTTTATGTACTCCAATATATTTAATGGAAGACATAACTAATGGTAGGATTTTGGAATATTTATAATGCCATCACGAAACTAATAATAGTTTGTACTCTATAAGTTGAGAGTTCATACCTAATTCGCCCCATACAGAATAAAAATGCAATGTTTTCTATTATTTGCCAGAAAACATTACATAAATTATTCAATGAAAGGTCTGATGTGATATTCTTTGTCGGTACCAAATTGTATTAACGATTTTGTTACACGTGCAATGACCCTATTTCATCATTATTCAGATACATCCCTCCAACCTGTGATTAATCTAAAATTTTCTTTAACAAAAGGACATAATGTCCAATGCGGGGTATACAAATAATACAAGGAATTTCAGATTCTTTATCATAGTATTGTTGCTAACTTTTGATAAGTCTATTTTCTTACACTTGTTAATTCTTATAAAATTATTTATGAACTCTAAAATCGAGTTATACATGCAGGTAAATGTTGAGCTAGGAGAGGAATATACCCTCGGATGTGGATTGATATTTAAAAATCGACTAAATCGATCGAATCGTATCAAACAAAACTGATTTATAGGTTTGGTTTAAGGTTTTTTTATATATAAATTTGTAATTGAATCGATATTAGGGTAAATTTTTCTTTAATAAAAATAAACTGAAAAAATATCGAAATGTACTGAAAAATTACAATGTGAAAAATATGTTTATGTATTTAAAAACAATAAAGCGTTAAAGTGTTCCTTGGGCCTCGAAATCATGAATGAGACACAAGTCAACAAGTAATAACTCAAAATCCTAATTACCAAACCTATTGAATATGATTATGAGTAGCAAACTACAATGTATTGAATATGATTCTTTCGTATTATTTAGATTTATCTTTTTTGAATATTTATTCTGCTACATATTTTATTGTTGAGTCCAAGCTTGGTTAACATTTTCCCACGCGTGTGATTTATATTTCTTTATATTTGCTTAGTTTCTTTTACGTTGATGTAGAATAGCTAACGGATCTATACTTTAGCCATCTTTCATATTTTCTTAATTCATCAACTTCTAAACTGTAAAAATATCTAGAGAGTTTTGCTAAGTCCTATTAAAGTGTGTATGTTATTGTATTCTACTTCTACTAGTGACTTTTACATGATATTTAAAAAATATCAAAAATTAACCGAACTGTACCGATACCAAAGAGAAACCGACATTATTGAGACGATTTCACAAAGTGCAGTTTTGATTACATATAATAAAATCATAAAAAAAATTAATATAGTATAAATATTATAAAATAACTGACCGAACCGAACTATTTACCCGATGTTGAAACCTCTGCGCCACCGAAGAGGGAAATAAACTCATCCAAACTTTGGTGGGGGAAAACTACTCGTCCAAACTCCAGTTTATACAAACATGACATGTGTCATGTGGCTTTACATAAACTGTTACCGGTTAACTATAGTTAATTAATAGATATTCTCTCCTTATTTTATCCTTTCAAGGTCGTCCTTTCATATCAGTTAATTTAGTGATCCTTAATATTTTTTATTTCTTGTTGGTGATAACTTAAATATATAATTTTATAAAATTACTAATGAGAACGGATCAATTAAAGTGAGTGATAATCATGAGTAATATAATATCTATTTCATAGTAGCAACAAAAATGGTAGATAATTTTGTTCACCTTCCTAAGTTTTATTGAATAAAATTATTAGATATTTGTGATAATTGAAGATATTAGTTTTCTAATAAAATAATCGATAACAAGTTAATCAAAACGCAACTGTTATTAAAAAGGGTTAATTATTCAATAATATGATATTCATCGCATGATCCCGTAATTACTTAATTTGTTGACATGGGAGGAGCATCAAGCATGTATCATCGTTAATTAAAGACCCTATATAACCTAAAGTAACTATGATTATTCCACCTAAAGATCTCATATGCTATTATTCGAAATAAGCAATGTTCATAAATATGATGTTTCAACTGACCTTCCCGCTCTAATTCCCTTGTTTGTCCCTTGTCTTTTTGTGTCAAAAATTCATAGATTAAACTTAGGTTTATACGGATTGTCGGAACGAGTTAAATGCAAGAATATTTTTAAAAATCCACTTAGATTCTTAAACCATGTCGATCGAGAATAACTAAGTTTAATCCAAATCTCTTTTGCAACCCCCAACGTAACGCTAGTTAAAGAGTGCTAGCATGAGCAGACAAACGTTATCATGATCTTCTTATCAACTATATTTACGTTCATATTCTTTTGATAAAATTGTTTTAATTTAATTTCTAAAAGTATCATATTCACTGATACAAATTTTTGACAAAAATAAAATAACACTCTCTTATACTTAACTGAGCTTACATCAATCAGAAGGATTCCAAGTATTCGAGCTATAATTGTACAATAAAAGCTGCTGTTATTGAATTTGAGAATTAGGCAGGATATGACAATGATTTACAGCTTGTTTCGACAGTTGCGACACATCGTTTCATAATGTATTCTATTATATTGTATTGTATGTTTGATGAATATATTGATTGGATAGAATGTATCGTTTGTTGTCGTTTCATGATATCACACACCAACAATATGAAGAATATACTTGCAATATTAGAAAGAAAAATTATGATACGGGGTAAATTTATTATATAAAAAGGTAGGGTAAATGATAAAATAAAATTATTTAATAATAATGAAGGGTGAGATGAGAAAAAAGACAAGATAACGACGCAACCACACCAAATCAGTCGTTACATAAAGTGACACATTCTGTCGTTACGTAACGACAGATTTAACGATATGATACAATAAAATTTAAGTAACAATCAAAACAAATATAGAATTTAAAGTAACAATACAAAACAATACAATATGTATCAACCAACCAAACAGGCCATTAGTTAACAAAAAACTAGGGTTGAAGGTTGATAGATAGTGGAGAGTTTCTCCTTGTCTTACCCGTAGTATTCTTATTTTCTTTTTCCTAGATCTTTATTATTACATGTTGTGTCATTCTCACCGGTAAAATTAGTACTATTCTTGTATTTTTTTTATTTTTATATTTTTGTTATTACACGATGTGTCATTCGCTTCCGCTGTCTTATCACCTTGTTGTTGCTATTGTTTGTTGCTTCCTTTTAATTGTTTATTGAGTCGACGGTATATTGAAAATATTTTCTTTATCGAAAGGAAAAAATAAAATCTGCATATACATTATCTTCCTGACTTTACTTTCAGAATTACACCGAGTTTATTGTCGTTGTAAATTGCTATTGCTCTCAAAGCCAAGCCAAGAATGTTAAAGGCTTAAAGAAGTGGAATGACAAAAGAGAGCTGTGCTGTCAAGAATGGTAGTTGGGGGATGAGAAGGTCACCAAACTACTACATCCATCATCTTGTCCCATTTTCCAACTTAATTATTGCACTATAATTAATACTCCAACACCAAATTAACCCCTAACTTGCCCTTTTCCCTCTCATCATACCGCCTAATAAATCTTTGTTTAAAATTTATCCAAAATCCACAGCCATCCCCCCAATAAAAGAAAAGTTCTTTCCTACCCAGAAAACCCCCCCATTATTATCAAAAGACGGCATCTTTTTAAACCTTAACACCAAGAATCTTGCATTTATCACAATTCACATTTTTCTTGTTCTTATAGTATAATGTCATTAACTGTTTCCACGTAAAAATAAAACCTGGGTCGGTCTTATTTTAGTTGTAAGGTACCATCTTTCACACATTTTCATACTTTTCATTATATATTCGATCCCCTTATTCTCTCCAGTACTGAGAGTAAGGTAACTTTATCCTCTCCTACAAGCAAAGTTGTTCACTTTTCTTTATTCTTTCTTTTGCTTTTTTGGGTTTGTGGGTTTCTGTGTATAGCTTTTCAAAATGGGGTTTCTTCAAAAGAGTTGTACTAACTCTGTGGAGCCTTTTTACAGCTCAAAGACTCAACCTTTAGCCAGTAGTACTGATACTGATAACAACTATTGTGGTTATGATGAGTTAAAAATCAAATCTTTAATTTACAGAATGATTTGGGATTTTGGGTTGGCCTGTTTTATACCGACTTGCCGGCGGCGAACTTCCGGCAAGGATAACGGTGATGAGGATAAAGGTGTTGTTGTTAGCAGCAGTTTGGAGCATAATAAAGCTTGGTTACTAGCTGAGTCAGGAGCTTGTGGTACTGAATTGATTAATGCTGAGCCACATTCACTTCACTCCTCTTTTAGGTTCAGCTTTTGTTCTCAGGTTGAGCTTGAGTCTATGAATATGAATAGATGTTCCTCTGCTACTGTTTTGATGGTGAATTTGGATAATGGGTTGACTGATCCACTTTCCAGAGAACTAAAATGGAGGAAAATTCAATCACTTGAGAGGAGTATTTCTCCTGTGACTCATTCTTTAATTAGGTTTACCTATGCTGAGATTGCTTCTGCTACTCGCTTCTTTTCTAAAGGTACTCAAAACTGGTTATGTTCAATTTCTAGCCCTTCTTTATTTTTGAATTTATGTGATGTTGATTTGTTGTTTTTTCCTTTCTTGAATTGGGTAGGTAGAGTTTTGGGAAGAGGAGCATTGAGCTATGTATTTAGAGGAAGAGTGGGATTTATGAGGAGTAGTGTTGCTATTAAGAGGTTAGATAGGGAAGATAAGGAATCTCCAAAGGCATTTTGTAGGGAATTGATGATTGCTAGTTCTCTTCATAATCCATACATTGTTCCTTTGGTTGGTTTTTGCATTGATCCAGAGGAGGGTTTCTTTTTGGTCTACAAGTATGTATCTGGTGGAAGTTTAGAGCGGTATTTACATGGTGAGAATGCTTTGTTTTCTTTTCTTGTCAATAAGAATACAGTTTGGTTGAGATTAAGATATATAGAGTTTGATTCTCAGAGAAGAAGAGGGGAGTGAAAGGCGGTCCAGCGCTTCCATGGTCTACGCGGTATAAGGTGGCCGTAGGCATTGCAGAGTCCATAGGGTATTTGCATTATGGAACTGAGAGGTGTGTTGTTCACAGAGACATCAAACCCTCCAACATTCTTCTCTCATCCAAGAAGACGCCGAAGGTAATGAAAGGAACATTCATATTTAACAGCTCAAATTGGTCGATTTTCTTCTGGCTGGTCCTATAACTTAATCCTTATGTTGACTCATGCAGTTGTGTGACTTTGGCTTAGCTACATGGACTCCTTCACCTTCTGTACCTTTCCTTTGTAAAACAGTTAAAGGAACGTTCGGGTATAATTTCTATCTTGATAACTCTTAGGCATTACTATGAATAAGATCCTCGCGTTACTTGGCAGTAAAGAACATCCCTATATTTATGGTATTTGAATTACATTTGTAGGTATTTAGCTCCTGAATATTTTCAGCACGGTAAAATATCAGATAAAACTGATGTTTATGCCTTTGGAGTTGTCCTCCTGGAGCTGCTAACTGGAAGGAAGCCAATTGAAGCGAGAAGAGGACCAGGAGAAGAAAACTTGGTGTTGTGGGTAGGTTCTTGCTTTAATTTCTTCCAAGCTGTCTTCGCTTATCTTTATTTTGGATAGTTAAATCAGTCCGGCTCCATTTGTTGGTATTTGTTAATGCAAGCATATAGATTATGCACTACAATTTCTGCCAAGGATGTCTCTAGTGTGATTTTTTGTTATAAAGCCAGTAATGTGCGATAACCTGTCTCTTTTCCTTTCTTCTATTTGATTTTAAATGGCGCTTTCAGTTTTCCTGATGTTTAGAAATTTTTCGTTCTAAATAGTCACTGTCGCAAAGAAAATATGGTCTTTAGAATAGAATGTTCTGTTATATTGGTAGGCTGTTCAAGCTCTCTGATGCACCACTGAGAAATCCTGTGATTGATGACATTTTGAAAGAGGCATGGAAACCTTGTGCCGAGATTTATAGAAGTACTATGCTTGATCATACTGATAGATGGCTCTCAAAAAAGGGGAGCCCAGTGGACTTAGCTCCCGCTGTGCGCGGGGTCCGAGGAAGGGCCGGACCACAATGGTCTATTGCACGCAGCCTTACCCTACATTTCTGCAAGAGGCTGTTTTCACTGCTCGAACCCGTGACCTCCTGGTCACATGGCTCTACTATATACATACATATATATATACATACATATATATATATATATATATATATATATATATATATATATTTATTACACAATTACAATCAATTGGACCGGTTCATGCATGAGTCAGTGCGAGTGTGAAGTCATCAGATTCAATACACAGACGCTGATATTAGGCATCAAATTTTGGCAATGATTTGGACCATCTATCCTTGTGTTATTACCATGATTGGCTGCATCACAATTTAGACCCTTTTTTGATAAGATTTGGACATTAAAATCGTCTTAATTTGTTGTTTTCAGGCAAAGCCACTAATGCAACAAGGAGCTCTTGAAAAGTTTCTTGATCCAAGACTCAAATTCCCTCAAAAGAATCTACAACAAATAGCTCGGATGACCCAAGCAGCAGCTGCATGTATACACAGTGAAGAGTCTCGAAGGTCCAATATGGACGAGATCATTGCCATATTGAGAGGCACAGAACCTCATTCCACGACCAGGAAGAAGTCTATTTCTCGCAGTAATAGTTGTATGATTGAGTGTTATCCCCAATTGCAGCGGACAAAAAGTGAAATGAAGAGTCACTTGGCCTTGGCAATGTTAGGAGTTCCTGACTTTGAGGAGGATGATTTTTATTGTCGTTGACATGAAAACAATGAATTTGATTTTTTTTCTTTTTTTGCCGTCACCCCATTCTACTTGAAATGGGAGATTATAGTGTGACAACTGATAAGGCTAAGCTCATTTAACTTGTAGATAGAGAAGTAGTGGTTTGTATATATTTATCCCTGATTTTGGTGGGAAAAAATATGGCAGGTTCTGTTTGGTTGCGAATTGTTTTCCGGCATGATTTTAGTTGTTTCCTTGATTGCAACTTAAGACTTTCATTGTTTTAGCTAGTTTTGTATCGTTAAGTTGCTTGCTTTGGCATGTAGTTTGGTGAAGCAAGGGTAAAAAGAAGGGCCTTTTTTATGTGTCACTTGCTTTCAGATTTCAGTTTCTCTACTTTTACTCTAAGGGCTCGTTTGGTACGAGGGACAAGGAATAATTAATCTCGGGACTAAATTTAAGAAGAGTTTATCCCATATTTGGTTGAGAGAAAATTATAGAATAATTAATCTTGGCATTAGTTATCTCGGGATTATAGTGTTTTTTTATAAAGGTGGAATAACTAATTCGGAAATAATTAATCCTGGAATAACATTTTTCCAACCAAACGACCCTAAATTAGTAATTTCAGTCAATCAAACCTTTTTCTTTCCTGTAACCAAGAACCGTTGCCCTATTTGTCAATGCTAAATTAATAGGATTAGTTAATGACAATCTACAGTAGGCCAACGAATTCAAAATCTATTAGTTGTACATTGGTTGAACACAATTCATTGGGTTTTCAATGTATAGGAAGTTGACAACATATTCGCTTAGTGTTACTCCCTCCGGTCCAAAATAAGTGATTTTCTGGTCTTTTTCTTGTAGTCCAAAATAAGTGATTTTTCCAGATTTCAAGAATGAATTAATTAATTTTTTTCTACATTGCCCTTGGAGTAAATAGTGTTGGAGTATGTGTTAGGAGTATTTATGTGAGATAGTAAAGGTTAATATGATCAATTTCATTGCTAATTAATGCTAAAAGGTAAATTTCTTAATCTGCGTGAAAACAGGCAAAAAATCACATATTTTGGACGGAGGGAGTATTATTTTTTTCATATTGATGGTGCGTGAATAACTGTTCTTTATTACTCCTCCGGTCCAAAATAAGTGATTTTTTGTCTGTTTTCACGCATATTAAGAAATTTACCTTTTAGCATTAATTAACAATGAAATTGACCATATTAACCTTTATTATCCCACTTAAATACTTCTAACACATATTTCCAACACTATTTACTCCAAGGACAATGTAGGAAAAAAAAATTATTCTTGAATTTCGAAAAATTTGGATCACAAGAAAAGAGTCAAAAAATCACTTATTTTGGACAGGAGGGAGTAATAAAAAAAACTAAAGTTGGTCAATCCATTTCGGTGTTAGGTATTTAAGAAAAGATATGGTTCAGATAGTACAATCATTACGCCATGAACAATGAATAAAATTAGGCCACCTTAATATTATTTGTGATTTGCTAAGATAACGACAGCTAAACTCTCACATAGGACCCAAACAATGCTCTATTAATAATAATACAGGGCAGACAAACTTGTAGTTCAATGTTGTTGACCCATGTTGCCTATATTAATAAATTTTATTTAAACCAAACATTTAGATGATGTAAGGAATATGAGGTAATTATACAGTTTTAACTAAGTTAAACGGTTTTCTGCAAGGGAAAAATGAAAAGGAAAAGCCAGGACATTCGATAGTGACATATATGAGTGGCAAACGGGCGGGTCGGGTCGGATATGGTTCGGGTCGTACCGGGTAATGAAAAACGGATAAATTATCCGACCCGGCTCATATTTAACACGGGTAATAAACGGGTTAACCGACGGATAAAATGAGTAACCATATTATCCATTCATGACTTCACATTAGCCTCAAGCTCTAATATGAATTTGTTGCCCCTTGCAACAGAAGAACACTACTGAAATAATTTTTCAATAATTGTATTATCCATATTTTACCCATTGGTTACTCATTTATCTAATGGATAATGTATATAATTATCCATATTCGACCCGGTTTAAAAAAGTCAGTTATCCAACTCATTTTTAATGGGTTGGGTTGGGTGGATAACTATTATTTTTAACCATCTTGTCAGGTCTAGTGACATATATCACAATTCACAATGTAGGAAGAATATTCTTTCATAGTAATCGTAGAGGCGAATCCAAAATTTAAAAAACTAGTAAGCTCAAAATGAGTATAATCTTATATTGTGTATACATTTGAAATCTTTTTTGCATATGGATACATAGTTTGAGCTGAAAGCAGTGAATTCAATTAAACCCGTAGAACCCACCCTAAATCCGCTTCTAATGATAAGGCGTGTGTGTGCATCAAGAAAGCTAGAATACTTTAGCAACATCCTTAATCAAACCTCTATTGGCTCGAGCAAATTCTTCGAATTCTTCATAAGAAATAAAGCCATCTCCATCAGTGTCAAGTTCAGCCATCATATGTTGGACTTCTTCAGAAGTTACAGAGCCTAACATTTTCAAAGTTTCTCCAAGTTCTGCTGAAGAGATTTTTCCATCACCATTTAAATCAAAACGCTTAAAGATCCGTTCGCGATCAGCTACGTCTTGTGGATCTTCAGCCATTCTTTGGTTTGTTTTTATTATTATTTTGCCTTTTTTGTGATGGTTACAACACAGGCAAAGTTGGGTTTTTTTTTATGGTGAGTTTGATTTTGGATACTTAGATCCGAAAAATGAGTTACCATTTTGGGTTATAAAGAGGTCTTCATCCAAGCATGTATGGTCAGCCTTAGCCTTAGGACACGGGCTTTGTGTAATTTGATGGTCTCTACAAAACTTTACAACAACCTATCTGTTTGTGTATACTTTGTGGAAGGAGATAAAAGTGACTACAAAAACAGACGATGACAACATTTTGACGCCTCAAAATTGCGTACAACTGGGAAAAAGAATAAATAGTTTAAAGATGGAAAAGAAAAAGTTAACCAAATATGAAAGATATTCCTATTTATTATTCCCTCCGGTCCAAAATAAGTAATTTTTTTGTTTTTTTCACACAAATTAAGAAATTCACCTTTTAACATTGATTAGCAATGAAATTAACCATATTAACCTTTACTATCTCTTCACATAAACACTCCTAACACATACTCCAACACTATTTACTCCAAGGGCAACGTAGGAAAAAAATAATAATTCATTCTTGAAATCTGGAAAAATCACTTATTATGGACCACAAAAAAATCACTTATTGTGGACCGGAGGGAGTACTTATTAACAATCTTATGGGATCCTATGCCTTGTTATTGCACAATAGCACTTGATTTAATCACTTATTTTTGGACAGGAGGAAGTACTTATTCACAGCCTTAAGGGATCCTATGCCTTGTTATTGCATAATAGCACTTGATTTATGGTAGGTCAGATGTATTATTGTCCCATAGAAAATAACAGCCAACAGCCATCAACAGTAATTTTAATTTCAGTATGTTTGATTTATCTTTTTTTCAAACAAGAGAAATAAATCTTTCTTTACGAAATAAATAATTAGACGTCAATTATTAATGATTTGAAACCAGAAATTAGCTTTCATAGGTGCTTGTCCGAAAGTGACAATTAACTTTTGAGGCCACAAGATTCACTAGTGTAAGACACAAAAGATCATTATTAGAACTTCCTCAACATGCAATTTCATGTTGTAAAAACGACGCGTATTATTCTTACATCCTATTTGACGTCCTAAAATATAAATTCTCAGATATATGTATAATGTCTTATGCATTTTGAAACATATGCAATCCCTAGATCTCTTGATGTACTACGAAGCAAAATCAGTTAGTTTTTATGTATCAGAGACAGGATAACGAACAAAATGTCGAAGCTAATCAAAAAATGTTGGCAGACAACAATTCAGATTTGATAATGGAACGGAAGTGTATCTGAATATGACAAGCAAAATGACAATGCTAATCGAACACCATCGACGGGACAACAATTCAGATTCGCGAAAGAGTAAGTGAATCAGAAACCCATGCATTATTCTCATGAAATTCAACACTAATCTTACTTTCAATACACGTGATTACTAATGTGGTTATGAGCATCCACATATTCGTCAGAAATTATTACCAATTAACTTTTTTGACATGTTTTCAGGTTTCTGTCAACACTCTTCTTCTGGACCAACTCAATAAATGATATTCTTTTGCCCTACAAGAATTTATGCTGGAGAACAAATGGCACAACTTCACAAGCATTTAAATGACAACTTGTTAATAAGTCGGATGATATTATGAAACTGACTTGAGCAAGGAATTCAACACAACTTCTCTTGTTGGCAAAGCTGGAATTGCTCCTCTCTCCATCACAGTCAATGCACCGCAAGCATTAGCAAAACAAAGGGCATCTCGAAGTTTGCCCTCATCCTAAGAAATTCAGATTCACAATTAGCATTAAAGAGGATATGCGCATCGTAATGAAGTATAAAGCGCAACTCCAGAAGGAAAGGCAGGAAGAAGTTTTGTCCTCATACTAAGGAATTCATATTCACAACTCCATCATTATGAAGTAGAAAGCGTAATTCAGTTCAGCTGTTTCACTTTTTGTTTCATAAAGTAGCTGCAGCAAGAATAAGGATGTGGCAAAGTTTTAGTAGCATTCAAGCTTCACCAAGTGCAAGTTCTTACTTGCAAACACAGTTGTCCAAATTGTGATTTTTCAGCTGCCTTATATCACTGGATTGCGGATGCGAATTAATTACTTACGCTACTAATTAACAAGAGGTTTCAATTACACAGTAGAATATCCACACTACAATTAGATCATAAATGTACTTCAATGTTATTATACTGAGGATACTCATCTAATGCACAAGCAAGAAACAACATCAAAATCTTTTTGCTCATTAGACAACACGATATGAGAAATCATATAGACAGTATAGAATGTAAAGTAGTAGCCAGCAGAATGCCAGTATGGTGGAACGATAGAACTACAGATCATTATAAGATTCAATACAAAAAGCCTTACCTGAAGCAGTGAGACATTAGATGCTAGCTGTGACAATATTCCAGCTACAAAAGCATCTCCAGCGCCAGTGGTGTCTACAGCATCCACCTTTAAACCCTTAACTCGTCCACTGAAATCCTGTTTTGCAATATTCAAGCAACTTCAGAGAATTTTTTTTTTCTGTCTCTTTCATTTATAGTGGATAACCAGCAACTCTGTAGGTATACAATTATCAGCTCCGTGACTGATTTAGAAGTTTGGCCCTAATGATGCACAAAATTCTAATTCTTTTAAACCTTCTCCCGTGCAGTTTATGTGCCACTTGAGCAGGAACAAGCTAACAAATATGAACCAGCTTGACGGAGACCCATAGGACTCAGACAACCTCTAATGAGGTTTTTAAGAAAATAGAAGAAATAGAAATCATATTGTTTTTAGAAATCACGGAAGGAAACAGAACAAAGAAGCTTTTGATATCAGCTTCAAAGGAGAAGTCATTCTTTTTTTTTGAGATGGTAACACTCACAGAAGAAGTGATTCTTATGAGTATCAAAGTAATGAATTGATTTTGATGTCAGATTAATCATTCAAGAAACAGGAAAATCAACTCTAACAGAAATCAATATTTTTATTAAGCTAAGGATTGAGTGGCTAGCAAAAAAAATGTTTTTTTTGGATGAAGTAAATAAATTTCAGCAAGAAATGGGCAAAGCCCGTATACAAGATTGTATAACAAAAAGTAGAAAATCAACAAAAATTGACTGGATAGTATTTAGAAAGGGCACAGCATCTATGAGCGCATTTCTCGAGAACCAGTAGCAAATAGTATATCTTATAAATGTTATACTCCCAAATAGTTTAAAAAGGTATGATTCAACAAACTGGATTTAGCATCTTAAGATATAAGGATCGAATACAGAGATATTCATCACTTCTTGAAAAAGGGTTACAGCATTATTTGCTTACACACATCGACTTGTGTAGACTGTAGAATAAAATGCAGAAGCTTACCTTGGTGTAATATCGGCAACCTTCTGGGCCTTCTGTGACAAGAAGTAACTTGAGATTTGGATGGAACAACTTCCGAACAACATTATCATCATAAGGATCTTCTCCTTGTGTCAAAAAAGAAATCTCTTCTTCACTAATCTGGTGATCACAAGCAGCTGAAACATCAGATGTAACATTCCATCTGAAAGTTCAGACTTTAAGTCTGACTCTCTTGCAAGACTACTTATACTGCACATTAACGAGTTATATTTATTATTTCACATTGGACACCTGAAAACAAGTACCTTAATTATATCAGCAGTTTCCCATATGCTAAGGATTCCTTCTCTAGCACTTTGTGCAGATGGCCACAGCGGAAGCCTCAAATTAGGATCATAGGACAAGATCACACCAGCATCCTTCGCAGCTCTTGCAGCTGCTATATGGGCTGATCTGCATGGCTCCGTAATCAGACTTATGGAGCCGTAGTGAAAAATTTTTGCCTGCCAAAGGGTATAGGAACCACCGGGTATCACTATCAAGTTGGCTATCCAAATATAACATAGTACTAGGGGTCCACCAGAAATAGCAGAAGGAATGTAAAGTATCAACAAATGAAACTGTGCAATAAGGAAAGCTGAAATCATAGAGAAACATTTTTAAAGATTGGCTGACTTGTAGAGAAAACATGCTTTCCAGACAGCATACAAGTTGCTTACATACTTCTCAAATAAGATGGTTTTTGAAATATCTGAAGATCTGGACTGTAAGTTACTCTTAGAACCAAACCCTGAACTATATAAGGTTTTTAATAATAAATAGTCACATATAAAAAAGAAAAAGTCATTCTTAAGGGAAGTAACAAAAAGGACCAGTATTTTTATGATAGGAACATGTAATTAACAAAACTAATGACTCTTTGTATGGTCTCATCATTAAAAATTATGATCTTAATTTTCGCTCGCTAAAATGAAACCCTGAGATACTTCTATTTCTAGGATAAAAGAACTTCATATACCTTCCTGATCAACTCGAAATCAAGTTCATCCTCTTGAAGCAACATATCAGCACTAGGGTTACGATAGAACATAAATTCACGCTCTCCATCCTTTCTCAGTGTTACAAATGCTAAAGCAGTACGAGCACCTGGATCAAAGCGCATTCCATCATTGTTGACATTGTTTTCCTTCAAAATATCAGCAAGCATGTAACCAAATTCGTCTTCACCAACCTGCACAGGATTACAAGATTATATCATAAAATACTTATATGTTTTTTTCTAATTGATTTCAGTTTCACATATTTTTTGATAGATTATTTTCATTCACATATGTTTTCTAATTTATTATCACAAAACAGCAAAGGAAACATATTGAGGAGCTAACTTGATGCGGTTATTAATATGAACCCCCAACAATCAATCAAATTATCAAAAATCTACAGGCTGGGGAAGATGACTCTGCTGCATATGAAGATGATTTTCCTAATTCCATAATTCGTATGAATGAGTTCAGAATAGTGAGTTTCGGGTGAGGAAAAAGACGTTCCTTGCTAATGCTATATGCTAAGTTATATGATATCAGCTTTGAAAGCAGTACACTAAAGAAGGTAGTTAACATGTGTATCATGCCAGATCACCATGGTACCACGGACACTTTGGAGCAATTAATGTTTCCTCAGCAAGTGCGGCAGAGCCTTACATTAGATGTAATGCAATATCAAGAATGCCATAGTTCCAATGTTGTAAAATAGTCTTGGAGCTCCAAAAGCCACGTGGTGACTTAAAATGTTTCTAGGGACCAGAAACGGACATGTTTGAATAGAGACAACTAAATAAAAAAACAGTTGCCTCCTCCAGCAGCCTGGAACGGTGCTTAGGAAGGAAAAAAAAATAGATAGTCAACAATAATTAGCCAGATGCCAAATCCAAAACATACTTGACAAAGAAGCTAGGTCCCTATACACGCGTTGAATTGTGGAAATCTATTCGCCATTACAGTTATTCAAACATCTGTTTAGCACATCGAGTTCAGAAAAGACTATAAAAAACGTGAGCAAATATTATACCTTCCCAATGAAAGCCGAGGAGCCACCAAGACGGGAAATTCCAACAGCAACATTAGCTGGAGCACCACCAGGAGCCTTTTTAAATGCAGGTGCTTCAGCTAATGACAGCCCACTTGTGGTCGGAACAAAATCAATGAGCATTTCTCCGAAACACACAACAAGTGAAGATTCATCCTTCTCCAATGGCACATTGTCGCTTGGCAATGCTCTTCCTTAAGTAATAATTTTAGACGAAAAAAGCATAAATACAAAAGGTAGGAAGCAAATTCTATACACAGAAAGAAATGATCATACTGTAAGCCTTGCAATGTCATAGTTCACAATTAAAGAATCAAAGACAGTTCAAAATTACAAACCAATATGAGCACCTTCTAAATTTTCTACACGCATATTTAAATCAGTCTGAGAATATGCTGAATTGTACTGTGTACAGCTGAAAATAACTGAAATAGAAAATATAAGTAAAATTAAAAAGAAGAAACACCTTGAAGTTTGCATCGAGGAAAGAAAGGCAGAGACTGGGAGAGAAAAGGTGCTGCTTTCACACTGCATCTTCTAGGGGCAGGGAAACTTCTTGAAGTGGAAACTCCACTGAAGCAGAAACTAGGAGAATGAAGAAGAGCCATATCTATATATGGTTTTAAAGAATAGTAGAAAGGAATATAGTGTTTGATCTGAGAAACTAGTTGAGATTCAAAATTGAGACCCTAATACAGTTACATCAGGCGTTAGATTTCAGCAACTAAAAATGGAAAGTACAAGGTGCAGCGTTGGAGTAATCGTTGGAAACTTGGAATTTGCAGACAATAAACCCTAATTTTCGGAAGAATTGAAGCAGTTGTTGTGTTCCAGGCAGCGGAGCGGAGAAAGCAAAGACCAAAAGAGTGGAAATATGGGTAAAATACAAGGACCTCTAGTTTATCCTTTGTCAGCTGCAAATCATGATTTACCTACTCACTTAATTAGTGACGTGGATTTATTTCTTGTTAATTATTTTTCATCCAAGGATGACGATGGATCAGAACGGTCCAAATTTGGTTTGACTAGGAAAGCCGTCTTGCACCTCTATCTCCGTTAGGGTTGTTTGTGGAGTGGGTTAGTTCGTTTTTTATTAAAATTAAGTCAAACTAGTTATATCGATATAAATTGGTTTGATTTTGTCAGATTTTTCAAGTTTTTGTTATTTAAATATTATTTTAACCTTACTTTGTTAAAGTTATAAATAAAGTTTTGATAAATGAATATATGTTTAGTAAATATTGAAGCAATTGACAAACATATAATCTATTAAAATATTTCAATGAGATATTTTTATTAGTAACACATGATAGTTATATTTTTTAGTCGTCTATATCAATAATTTTTCGTCAATGTACACCTTCAATGTTAACACATGAGGGGATCCCAAATATTTTTATATTTTTTAAAGAAAATTCAATATAAAGTCTTTTATATATATGTCGGTTTGGTTCGGGTTTTTTTACTCAATACCAAACATTGTTGAGTTTTTTAATCGGTTTGATGCGATTTTTCGATTCGGTTTGAACACCCCTAATCTCCGCTATTTATAACAACGAAATTATAATACGAGACAAAATCGTTTAATAAATATATTTTTATTAGAAAAATATTTAATTCATTTAACTAAAAATAAAAATACTATTAGGTATATAATAAAATATATGTTTAACTTTATACTAGATAAACTTTGATAAAATTTTAATTAATTTTAACATTGACTTTCTTAAAATATTTTAAAAGACTGAGTTTCGAGAGGGTGAAAATCATTTACCCTCCCCAACTTTGTGTTAAAAATCAAACTCTCCCCTCAACTTTGAACAATAATCGTTCTCCCCCTTTATCCTACACAATATCTTTTTTGCCCTTGAATATTTAATTTCCTCCTCAATTCAATACTTTTTTATTATATGATTTTTTTTATGGTTTTAGATATAACTTAAATTATGTAATATCTATTATAAATTATAATTTGATTTCATTAAAATTATAAGTAGAATGAGTAATCAGAGTCAATTAAAATTACTTTATCTTTATGATTGTTATTTTAATGTAATGCATATTAAATATATATTTAAGTTATATTTTATTACCGACAGAGCTAAAAATTCATATAAGAGGATTGAAAAATACCCAAGCTACTTCCAATTTTTTTACAACAAGCTGAAGCACAACAATTTCCCGTGTGAGATGACAATTTGAAGCTACTTCCAATTTTTTTACCTAGCATTTTTCCATAGATTTTCAAATTTATTTTGAAAAAATTATTTTGGATGAAGATTGACTTAAAAATAAAAATGTGTTTGAATATACGTTTTCAAAATATATTTCCCAAATTTATTATGGAAAAATATGTGTATTAAGTGATTGGCCCAAAACAAACTATTGAGCTCGTTCTGGGTGGAATTTGGGACTTGAAATTTTGTTAAAATATAAATAAAATTTGTGGCCAAATATATATTTTTCAAATAAAACTCAAGTTTATTTTAGCAAAATGTATAATCAAACCGGGTCCTTAGTAATATCATCAGCCAACGGCAGTTATGCAATAAGATGCTAAAAACAAGTAGTACACGTTTTCCACCACATTTTGATTTATATCATGCTACTGCTATGAAAATATGGTACTCCCTGCGCTCTGATTTATGAAATTGCTAATCGATGTGACTCGGCACAGACTATAAGAAAAAGTGAATGGTTTTTAAAATCTGTGATTATAAACAAGTCAGAATATTTGTATGGCTATAATTTTTTAAAAATTTGTGTGGGTAAATATGTCAGAGTATTTGTACGGTTATACAATTTTTTAATTAAAGATAAAATTAAAATTTTAAATTAAATAAATTTTAAATTTAAAAAGGGTCAATCTTTTTAAGAAGGAATCACATAAACTGAATCAGTGGAAAGCAACAATTAATCAGATGAGAAGGATGGAGCACAAGCTGATAAACATGAATTATTTGATTGAGAATAACCAACAGTAAAACCAGAATAAATTTGAAATTGTTGATACCCTTTAATGGGACATCTGGACCAACTACAACAGGGCTAACACCGTCCAAAGGACATGCCAACTAGCGGATGTGACAGAACTTCCGATACGCTATCTTACTCAATTTCTCAAAGCAAATCAAATGGTTTATTCATTCTGATAAATTGATACTACAATAGTAATATATGAAAGAAAAGAAGAAGAAGAAGAAAAGGAATCCTGCAAATTGCAACCGTACAGAGTTTTCAGTCAAATTATTCAATGGTGCATTCAATTACTAGAATAAAGGAATAACATCTTAATTCCATCTTGAATTACAAGTGACGGGTGCCATAATTTCTTTTAATTATTATAGAGTTTGTTTGAAACGATTTTTTGGCTTCTTTTCTTTTAGCAATTTAATAGGCAATTTCATTTGCAAATATAAAAATTATATCTCTCTCCTAGATTTTACTTGTGGGTTTTTTATAGGTATGTTATTATTGTTGTATGACAATTATATTTTAGACATTAATAAAAAATGTAATTAGCCTTTTAAAGAATAAGGAATCACATATTTTATATTAACAATACAAGTAAATCAATATTTTTCACTACATCTTTTTTTTTATATTGGAAATAAATTTGCACAAGTAAAATAACGTCTTCATAAGGGAATTACACAAATCAGAATAAGAAAAATAAAAAATAATATTTTTAATATATAAATTATACTCCATAACTAAATGTGGAATTAGAGAACCTACAAGATCCCAAAAATTAAAATCATAAATCTCATGTTTTTCTTGCCAATGCTTACGAAATATTGATTATAATTTAATAGTAAAGAAATTATAAATTGTATTTAAGAAGAATAGCGCAAATTTTAATGTTATAATAAAGAAATGAAAACATTATTAAAATTAAATTTGATCTCGAATCCAAAATTGTGATCAAGACCCAATTTTTTGAAGATTATCCAAAATTGGAAATAAGCTTCCTGAAGAAGTTTATTATTTCGGTACTCAGTTATGGATAAATATTATCTCTTGTAGAAGATTATCTATGTCTGATACAGTAACAACTTATACAGCAGCTTACAGTAGAAGCTTGTTGTAGCTTACACAACAGCTTGTAGTAGCAGCTTACACATCAGTTTGCAGTAGCAGCTTACACATCGGCTTCCTTCTTCTATAAATAGAGAAAATTTCAGTCCATTATATACATCAACTTGAAAGTTGAATAAGACATGAGTCTCTTTCTCTGTCTCTCTCTATACTTGTCTTCGATTTCTTTACTATAAAGTCATTATTTTATAACACAAAATAGCTTTTTGATTGTTTTTGGCTGAATGAATGAATAAATAAAGTGGTACTTTAGCGTAAAATAATGGGTTAGAGGGTTTTGATTAGTCTTTATTATTTATTTTATTAAGTTGGTGGATTTTTATTTAGCGGGTCAGCGTCGGGTTGGGTTGTATGGGTAGAATTTTAATATTTTGTTTGGGTGTTATATGGTCAAATAATAAAAATTCGATGTAGACTGTCATGTCATTTTTTTCACCAAAAAATTTGATACTTCTAATTAAATGATTATTTATGTGCATTAGAAATAATTAAGTGATTTTCCTGTTACAAACTTAAAAAAATGACTCATTTCCATTATTTTGTTGAGTTCATTGATTATTTGAGTAATGAACTTAAGACAGCCACGTCAGAACATAATCGGAGATAAACAAACTAAGTAACCGAGATTACTGGCTGGATGGACTACCATACATACGAAAAACAAGAAAAAGGTTGCTGAGTGTAGCTAATTGTACCCATTGATCATCTATTAGTTGGCTTGATTTCACCAAATTTTATCTTGTATTACTTGTAAGGGTGTGTATACGGTCAAAAAAATCGGGCGTACCCGATTTTATTTGATTAATCAAGACCAGGATGATAGATCGAGGATCGGTCCCGTGTTATATCAAACCGAGATATGAAGGCATGGTACCAAGCTCGGGATTCGAAGTATCGATCGAGACCACCCAGGATCGATGCCAAACAGAATAGATATCGAGCGAGACCGAAGAAAGCCTATTAACAGAAAGCCGAGTTATCCGTGACCGGACAAGAATCGTGGCGAAAATCTCGGCACGAATCAGATCAAGAACGGTTATTTAGTCAATCATGAGATTTTCTTATGTATTTAGAATATTGTACCATAAGTAAAATTCCTCTACTATATAAAAGGGGTTCTAAGCATTTGTAATAATTCAATTCTCGCATATCAAAGCAATACAATACATTTTCTCTCTTAAGCTCTCTTGTTTCATATTTCTTAATCACACACTCAGCCGGTTCGAGGGCATTCTAGCTCGAGGGCCAAGTTACATTTTATACTAATTTATTTTATTTTACAGTCAATTTTTAACATTAATTATCATATTCATCAGTTTATGTTAGGTAAAATTACACATTCTTAAAATCACTTATAAATTTAGTCGTTATTCGATTTTAAAAGTAAACAGTGATGTAGCGTGTTTTTCTCAATAAAGCAAATCTTTTCACCTCAAACAAAATACTTAAGATGTTGGGATGAAAATGATATGCTGATTATATATAATTCACTCGCATCTACTTGTCCTTTTTTTAGAAAAAATAAAAAATAAAGAATCTATCATTTATAATAGAGACGTTAATGATTTCAAGGTGTCTATAGTAATTACTGAGCAAGGATGAACTCTTCATACCTTTTTTTTTTTTTTTAAAATAAAGGAGAGACATTGATTTATTTTCTAATTGGAGAAAAGTTTAAACTTGTTCACTCGATAAGCGAAACAATTAGAAGTATCATACACTCAACACTTACTATTGACAAGAAATTTAATTTGACCATCATTGACTGGCATATTTGGCACTTCCGGGTAAGTCAAGATAAGGAAATCACAGGTTTGTCGTATCTTAAAATTTGGGTCATGATACGCTATTCGAAAAATTTATACCTAGGCCAAACATGAAATAAATAACACAATAAAGCCAAAAATGGATACAAAATATTAAAATTCAATTAAGACTTCTACTTGCTTCAAAATTTCATAGTCCTCTCATTTTAATCTTTTTATAATCCCACTATTTAGGAATCCTATTCAGTCATGAGTCACCTTAAAAAAATGAAAAATGGTTCTTATTAAAGTAGCATGTAGTTAACAGAAAAGGAAGTTAAATACCGGTCTAAAACAAGAAACTAAATTATATAATTCGAACGCGTTTTGATGGTGTCAAATATTCGACAATATGGAATTTATAATTTCATCGTGACATTAATGTAATGGGACGTAGATAAATAGGAAGGAACATGTCCAAATACGTAATATAGATATGGGAAATTATAAATCCAGGTTGACTTGGCTATAATCAGACAAACTGAAACTGAATGCCGAATTAGCTAACGTGAAGTGAAAGATAAGAATCCAGATCCGTCAGCATGTGAAGTCCCATTATTGAGATGAAGCTAAGTCACCCCTTTTTCTCTATCCGTGAAAATAGTACGGGCTAACTAGTTTTTGGCCTTGTAATTTAAAAATAGCAACTATTTTGCTGTAATATGGAAAGTTCCAACATAATTATACTGACACTTGCGTATGAATTTCTGGCATATTATGCTGGATCAATATATATAATGGAGTTCCAGCATATATATACTAGAACACCATCATAATATACTAGAGTTCCAACTTGATATACCAGAACTCCGGTATATTATGCTGGAAGTTCACATGTCAAAATTTTGAACTCAAGTATGTTATACTGAAATATTTCTCGAATTTTGAACAGTATTTTTATTCAAATTTATCTTTATATGAAAAATAACTAAATTTCGATTACTTTTGAAACGGTAGCTATTTTACAATTATAACTTGTTATTTTTGAATTTCGCCTTTTTTTTCTTCTTTTGTTTAAAGTTAGGCTCACCGCTTTTAATTGAACCTACGCCGTGACAGATACCGGTCGTCGTTCAAGCATTTACTAAGATGCTCGCCTAACTGCGCTAATCGCTGATCATTCGTCACCTGTTTTCCCCCACCTTTTGTCTTGCCTTCCGTCCAAATATACATAATATATATTTAGAAATATAGTGATTCTAACTAATCTAGATTCGTACACAAGCTTACGAAAGAAGGTAAAGTGCCGGAAATTTAAAGACTATAGTTACATTCTTTAAGTTTTACACTTCTCCTTTTCTTTAAGTCTTCTATTTTGAAAGCCTTTACTCCGCCGGAAATTCGATTGCATGATTGATTTATTCCCTTCTGGGGCTGACCTTCTAATTAAGCTTTTGAATTTTATTTTTACACTAGTACTAGTAGTCTAATACTAGTTAATAAAGGAATTAGTACAACTTGTTAGAATTCCTATTTAACACGGAGTACTAATTACTCCTATAAGTTTGGCACGATATAGACTTGACTATAATAGATTGATTACAATATTCATATATTGAATCCTAGCCAACATAGAACTGAGCCGGTCAAACATCTATATAACAATCTTATTTATTCCAAATACTTTTGGTTGTTATTGAAAACATATATTATAATATAACATAAAGATTGTTTCTGAAAAAACTTAACTTTTATAGAGAAGTATTGTTAAATAGGGGTGTTGTTATAATGAGGTCTGACTATATGAACAAAAACTAAATAAATGTGAACCTATTTCCTTTTTGGCCCGTTCCAAAAAAAATGATCTCTTTCTAAATTTAGTAACAATTTAGCTTAAACTTACAATTTTACCCTTAGTGAGAAACTTTTATAACCACACAAATACTTTGGACCCCTTTTTGACTTGTTTAGAACCACAAATTCCAAAAGTCTTTATTTTTCCTTAAATTCCGTGCCCAGTCAAACATGTTCACATAAATTGGAATGGAGGGAGTAGTAATTATTTAATTTATATGCGGTCATTTTCTTAAACGAAAGTCGTATCGATTCGAAAATAAATGTTTTATTTTCATTTATGGATACTTATTTGCTTTATGTGATGTAGGATATAAGTATCCAAAAAATAATTCACTCACGACAACAACAACAACAAGAACTCAGTATAATTTTATAAGTGAGGTCTAGGGAGGGTAGTATGTATGCGGACTTTACCCCTACCCTAGGGTAGAGAGTCTGTTTCCAATAGACCCTCAATATCCTTCCCTCCAAGAGCTCTCCACCTTGCTCTTGGGGTGACTCGAACTCGCAACCTCTTGGTTGGAAGTGGAGGATGCTTACCATCAGAGCAATCCAAAAAATACTCAGAATTTCAAAAAATATAAATCAATAATATGATATCGATGTTCTCCATACAAGAAAATTAGTAATAGCAATACTCATGTTTATAATAGTGCAAACTATATTTTGATCGAATATTAATTTACAAATTTTATTAAAACATGAACTAAAAAAACTACGGAAAAGAGTCAAATGTATCCCTTTACTATCAAAAATTATTTAAATGTATCATCCGTTATACTATCGGTTCAAAATTATCCTTGCCATTATACTTTTGGATAAAGCCCCTGGGTCTAACTGATGAGACACGTGGCATGCTAGGAAGTAAAACATAGCCCAATTAAAATACTCTGTCCTTTTTAAAGGTTTTAACCCATAAATCTGACCCAAAATCCTTCGGTTAAAATCAATTTCACCATCTTTTACCGTCGACACTTCTCAGCCGCCTTAGTATACCTCCACCTTCATAGAGATATTTAATTACATTGACTAATCCTCGATGTTTGGGTATAAACTTGAATTCCAGTTAGAATTAGCAGTGATATACATTATACTAGGCAAGCTTTTTACTGTCGCCACTGCCACCACCACCACCATGGCTGGTTTCTAAGAACTTGGGAAGTTCAAAAACTTCAGCTCTAGAAATTTCTTTAATTTTCATCATAACAAAGATTAATTGTGATAATGTAGAATTAATGAACAAAGTTCTACGATTCCAACATTTTTGTTCCAGAATGGGTTTGCACTTTTGCCTCAATTTCATCCCAACCCAGTTCTTCACAACAAATGACTACATTCAACCACAATTTTCAGTTTAGTCGGATTATAGTACAAAGAAATAACAACATATATTTTTCAAACACTAATGAACACTAATTTTATATTTTCAAGACCCAAAACATTGAGCCGAACAGACTTGAAGAACTTGGATCTATCCTTGTTCTTTAGTTCATTCCGTCCGAAAATCAAAAGCTTACGAGTGTACTTTGTTCTTGTTGTATTCTTCGTTCACTTTTGTAAAACAAAAAGAAAATCACACAAACTCCTATCTGCACCAGATGGACTCGAACTTCTATCATAGCTTCTAATCAAGTTTATTTAGTTTTGCTATTTGCAAGGAAGATGACTTAAATGGCTAATGGGTCGTAGAGGCTTCATTTGTCATAATTATTGTATATGAAATTTTTGTTTACTAGTGAAGGCAATAATAAAAAGCAAAGTTAAGGAGATCAAAGAACCCACTGTTTGAGCAGGAAAGGATGAAGGGTGGGTCGGGTAGGTAAGTTTGACCAGTGTAAATTAAATTGGGCATGAATCTTTTAATAAGGAACTGACATGTGGCCCTCCGTTAAAAATAAGGGAAAATTAGTTTCATAATATAACAGTAGGGTTTGAAATGATTAAATAGTATAACGGAGGGTAAATTTAAATAATTTTCGATAGTAAACGAATATATTTGACCCTTTTCCGAAAAACTAACAAATACTAAATTAAATAGCTTAGATTTTTTACTCCAACTTTAAATTAGTTCTCAGCATTTGACATTCTTCCGACAACAAAAGTAATAACACATTTCAACTTCATATTTTTAGTTTTTCTTTTAAATTAGGAATTAAAAAAAAAAGACTTAAAATTTACTACTCCATTTGGAAGTCCTCTATTTTATGTTAGGAAGCATGGGAGCGTTCGTACTGGATCCTGCCTCACCAACTAAAAGCGGCCTGGACTTCACGCGAAATTCCGCGTGACAGACAATTATATCCCACTCTTGCGCGTTAAACAGCGTGATCCTCCCATATATATTCCCAGCAACTAACTCACAACTGAAAAAATCTCTTCGACTTCCTCGTTCCTACTCTGCAATGGCCAAAACTCCGAGCGATTCCAAAGAGACGGCAGTTTCAGCGGCGGAGATGGACGAAGTCGCGAAGGTGTTCCGGAAGTTCGACGCCAATGGCGACGGGAAAATCTCTTTGTCGGAGCTTGGCGCGATATTGAATGCCCTCGGCAGTACAACATCGCCGGATGAAGTAAAGCGAATAATGTTGGAAGTTGACACTGATGGCGATGGTTTTATTGACTTGAAAGAGTTCGCGGCTTTTCACTGTCCCGGAGGAGGAACGGACGGTGATGATAGCAAGGAGCTTCGGGAGGCTTTTAACTTGTACGATAAGGACAAAAACGGCAAGATCACGGCGGCTGAGTTGCATTCTGTAATGAAAAGCCTAGGAGAGAAGTGCTCGCTCAAGGATTGCCGGCGTATGATCAGCTCCGTCGACGTTGACGGCGATGGATGTGTTAACTTCGAGGAGTTTAAGAAGATGATGAGTAGGACTTGACTTTTCAGATTATAAATCGACGGTAGGCTTTTTAATTGGAACCGATTTCGGCACTTTGTAGATACTCATGCCTGCTTCTGTTGCTCTTGTTTGACAGATTTCTATTGTGCGTTTTTGCTGTCAATCAACTCTAACTGTATTTAGTTCTCGAAAAATTCGGAAGCAGCAAAATCTTCTATAATATTGGATTATTAGGAATATATTTGCAGAAAATGTCTGTTAAGATCCAATTTCATTACTATAATTCAAAAAAGGAAAGAAAAATACTTAAGAAATTAAATTTCTTACTTTCTGTTGTGTACTTGTGACTTTTTACTATTGAGTCACGCGCAATTCATCTCTTACTGCTCATCTCCTCTTTATTGGTTTTTAACTTTTTATTGCTTTATTGTAATTGGTTGATACTTTGGAGTGCTGCTGAAGAAATTTGTGGCTTACGATTTACGAACATGCAAAGTTATTGAGTAGTGCCAAAAACCACACGGAATCGTAATCGTGTTAATAGGGCAACGCGCTTGTGGTCTTTGCTACTACCGATATGTATCACTATCGGTTTTCCTCTCTGAAACGCCGTTTTTCATTTATTAAAGGCTGCTAGCATTTAATATTACTTTTTTTTTGTTTGAGCAATTAATATTACTCCTTCTACCTGTTTGACACTTCTACTTAGGTGGCTAACGGGCCCGGGCCAAACGAGTCAAGTGGGCCGGGCTATACAGGCCGCATGTTATGTGACCTGGGCTAAACGGGCTATGTGTGTGGAACGGGCCTCCACGAGCCTAAGGTCACATGGGCTCGGGCTAAGCGGACCGGGCCAAACGGGCCTATACGGGTTCGGCCTATTTTTTTTTTTATTTAAGGCAATTTCTTGTAAATCTTTGAGATATAAAATATTGTAATTCATATTTAAACACAAAAAATAGTAAGTTTCTTCAAATTAATAATAATAGTACTTCAAACTTGCACGAATATTGCATAATAAATTAATAGTACTTCAAATAAAACTAAGAAATTATAACATTACGAATGTCTTGAGAACGCCTAAGACAACTCTTTATTATATGCCTCCTTAAAGAGCTCGTGCCGGTCAACTTTGGACGCCAAGTGTAGACACGATCACAGTGCTTGCACTTTACTATGTAAAATTCTTTATTTTCTTCTTCCACATTATAGTGTTCCCAAATAAATGGGTTATTTCTAGAACCACCAAGCATGATTTAACTTGAATTGAAAATTTGAGTAGAGAGAGATTGATGATTTTGTGAGTAATAATGAAAGAATGGGGAGGTATTTATAGTTGAGAAAAGGGAAAAATATAATTACAAAAAGTTTGGGGTTAAAACAAAGTTTGGGGGCCAAATGACTATTTTTTAAACATGTCAAATGGTTATTTTTTAAACATACCAAACGACTAGTTTTTAAAATATAGCCGTTGGCTATTTAATTTTTTTTAATGAATTTATATTATATTATCTAAGGCAATTTATTGCAAATTATATTATATAAGTGTGATTCTAGAGTTACAAAATTTTTGTTATGTATTTATATTATATTATCTAAGGCAATTTATTGCAAATTATATTATATAATTATGACTTATGTCTTGTAATTCAAATTTAAGCACAAAAAAAATAGTAAAGAGATATTCAAACTTGCACTTATTGTAAATTATATTATATAAGTGTGATTCTAGAGTTATAAAATTTTTGTTATGTATTTATATTATATTATCTAAGGCAATTTATTGTATCTTGTATTGTATAATTATGACTTATGTCTTGTAATTCAATTTTAAACACAAAAAAATAGTAAAGAGATATTCAAACTTGCACTTATTGTAAATTATAGTTACAAATTTTTTGT
>MDKH01182114.1:0-14128 GCA_005239495.1 Nicotiana undulata
TAGCTGTTCAGCGTCCACAGCTTCTCCATTTCCCCTCCTTGTTTAGCTTTAGCATTTGATTCAAAGATATACATTATAGTTTTAGCAGAGTTAGATTTAGTTATTCGTAGATGCTCATGACTATTGACTCCAGTTCTGGGAGGATGTTTAGAGTTGTTAGGTTATTATTGGGGGCGTTAGACCTATATAAATTATTCTTTATTGAATTGCTGTTTATTTCACATTATGAATTGTTAAATGAGAACAAGTGCGTAGTAATGTGATGGTTGGCTAGCCTAGTTCCACGATAGGCGCCATCACGACCTGTTAGGATTTGGGGTCGTGACACGTTGCCTTGGAGGAATAGTATCTCCATTAAGTGATGCATTAGTAGCTGTTGTATTTGCAGACAAAGGAGTGCTACTAGATTGACTTCCTTTAGTAGAGACAACAATAGGAATAAGGTATTAATTATTGTTAGTTGATATATGTGTAATACAAAATAAAAGAAAATTAAATCTATTATATTGTAAACAAAATGAATTACTATACTTGATACGTATGCAATCTGTTATATTTTCTTATTCAAGGCATGAAATTTTTGTACTTATTTTTCTTTTGCTCTAACTGGAGCCCCTTGACAAGTCCGTTTATTATGTCCAAAATGTTTGCAATTCGAAGATAGTAATTGTCACGATCCAAAAATCTCACCCTCGAGACCGTAATGACACCTAATATTTTACTTTCTAGGCAAGTCAACATTAGAAATATTTATCCGTTTTTAACAGTTCAAATTAAATGATAATAAAGAAGCCGGAATAACTATGGTAAAATGCGGAAATCACAACAACTGAAATATCTAATACCACCCTTGGAGCTGGTGTCACAAGTGCACGAACTTCTAGAATAGTACACATAAAGTTCTGAATAAAAGTATAAAGTTGTCTGAAAGAAAATACATAGCTAAAAATGACATAAGGGGACTATAGGGGCTGCTGACACCAAGCAGTTGTACCTTAAGTCTCCACTCAATCAATGACCCGAGCAATCTATGAACCGCCGATGGGATTGACTCCAAAATCTGCACAACAAGTACAGAGTGTAGTATAAGTGCAGCCGACCCCATATACTCTTTAAGTGATGTGCCTAACCTCGACGAAATAGTGACGAGACTAGGATAGTCACTTACAATAACTTGTACGCAATGTAAAATCAAAACAAAAAAAAAAGAAAATGCAAGAACGAATTAAAGCAGTTAATACATGTTTTATAACTCAACCTCCGAAAGAAAACCAATAAATGCCAAAAATACCAATTGTTAGAGCCTCGTATGACAATATCGAAGCCAACACAACACGCTAAGGAAAATAGACGCACATAGACTGTTGCAGTGCGATACCCGATCCCACCGTAATAATATCAACAATAGTAAATAGATATATGTTACGACGCGCAACCCGATCCCACCATATAATCAGAATCAGTATCAAAATTCACCTTTATTTCACTGCATCAATTCAACCTTATTTCAACAATTGCAGAGCGCAAACCAATCTCACTATATCAATATAATTCACCCTTATTTTTCCATATCAAATAACCCTTATTTTATCTGCTGCAGCAAGCAACCCGATCTAACCGTACAGTGTGAATGAATCAATAAGTGCATTTAATTTAACAACTTAAATCACAAGAGTCCTATACGAGCAATGGATATGAAGCAGAAATAGAAAGGAAATCTTGTCTCAAGTTAAGAATCCACTAGAATAAATACTAAACAACAAGACAATTCAATAAATGACAACTAAGGATACAATTAAGTCATTTAACGCCAATAACAATAAGTCATGAAAGCATTGGAAAATCTAACATTTTTAACACGAGAATAATAAGTGACAAGTAGCAAATAAAGGTATCAAAAGCAATTAAAGCACGTAACAGTTATGGCATGGAAGGTCACAATTAATGAAATACGAAAAATCAGGGAAACAACTATTTCAGCGGCGTATGAGCAATCGTCACCTCGCATATGCACAAATGAATTTCACATAGCGAATAATTTAAGAGTTCCTAATTTCCTTAAATCAACGTTAAACGTGGCGCTTACCTCACTTCGCAGTCAACTCAGAACTCTACCGGGACTTTTCCTCTAGAATCAGCCTCCAAACCACTGGTATCTAACTACAACGACTCGATAACGTCAAATAATGCTTAGGATTTTTACACTTTTCCCAAAAATTCAAAAATGTCCACCCGGGCTCGCTTGGTCAAAGCCCGAGGTTCATATTAAAATTCATTTACTAATTCAATTTATGTAATTTATTTCGAAATCTGACCCGAAATCGAGGTCTAAATCCTGAATTTGCATAACCCCCCCCCCCCCCTCTCTCCTAAATCCTTAGTTTTCTACCATGGAAGAATAACGATTAATGCTAGAAATAAATGGGTGATGTTAGAAATAGAAGAAAATGAGTTAAAGTATACTAACCTATGAATTGGTATTGAAATTTTTCATCCAAGTCGCTTTTAGGCCGAACTCTAATGGAAAGCTTATGAAAAATGGGTGAATCCCGATTTTGAAATGTTTTAAGGTCTTGTCGTCAGGTCTTCTTCGCGTTCGCGAAGGACCTGCCGCGATTGCAAATTGCAGCAGCCCAAGTGGCCTACGCGTTCGCGAGTTCTCCCACACGTTCGCGAAGGCTTCTCCCCCCGGTTTTCGCGTTCGCGAAGAAGAAAACATTGATCCCCCTTCCCAGGTCCCAAATCTACGTGTTTGCGAGAAGCAGGTTGCGTTCGTGAAGGGTAAGGCCCCTATTGCTCTGTTTCGCAGCTCATCTGTCGCGCTCGTGATTAGTGAAATTCCACCCAGACCAATTCACTTTTCGCGATCGTGAGAGTACCTTTTCCATCGCGAAGAAGGTAACATCACATCACATCAGAAGTTTAAACAAACCAAAAAATTCCAAGTTCAAACAATCTGTAGGCTACCAAAAACTCACCCGAGCCCTTGAGGCTCCAACCCAAATATACACTGGTGCTCCCAAATGCACACTCAAGTATACGTGGTCGTACAAGTAATAAAATGATAAGTCGAGTTTCAAACCCACAAAGACTTGTATCCACTACCCACTAAATTAACCAAGATTGTTATTTAGTCAAGCAAAAATCGAGTTCAAGAATGTGATTATACTAAACTATAATTCTAAGTAGTAACCAAATTATTAAGTAGCAAAATGATTGTTGTATATTTAGTAGAGACAAATATTCCAGGGTTGTGATTGATTCACCAATATTGTTGTGTTCTATTTAACTCTCCATTTCATACAATTCACTCATGGTTGCTAATTAATCGAATAATTGCTCTCATAGCCTTCTCCCGAAGCACTACTCGCCTACTAAAAATAGATTAACACCTCTATTCCTATGAAATCAATCTGTTAATGCATATTAAGATTACGATATTTAATTAAGCATAGTGACTAGGTATATTCCTATCCTAACCACAAATCTGCCCCCTAAGAGTTAAGATCGTGCTCTCTATAATTCTTCTCTAATCTAAACATGACTTTCCAAAGCATAGCATAGATAGTAAATTGAACCTAACTGTTGTCCAGACAATTAAGCAATTAATCACATAATGGAAGAAACAACCATATATTAGTGAATTGTAATCAAGTTTAAGTCAATGTTAAACAACAATATTCATGACTAAATCACAACCCCAGAATGACGGGTTTTAGCTAGTCATGATAATAGAAAAAAGTTTCATAATTGTAGGATAATTGAAAATACAAAGTAATGATTAAGAAAACTGAAATCTCCTCGCTCCCGGATGTTTCTCGTGCGTATTCCCTATTCAAAGTTACGTCCCCCCCCCCCCTAAAAATAGGCTTAGTCTTGCTTTTATATGCGCTGGGTAGGTCTAGGACAGAAATAACCTTGTCCCGGGCAAAGATGGACACAATTCACGTCACCAGCGTCCCACACTGGCCCTGGCGCTGGTTTGTTGAGTAGACTGTTTGGAGCGCCACAGGTGTCGTGTGGCGCTTAAAATACCACTTTCTCTTTTTTTGTCTGTTTTGGCTCTAATTTCGCACATTTCGCCCCCAATAGCTTCCGGATGATTCCCACACATAAAAACACCTTGAATTAATATAAATCAACACATTTTACATCCTAAATTGACGAAACAAGAGTAAAACATGAAGCGATATACATATAAATATATATACTTTAAGCTAAATATCAACACCCCACACTTAGAGTCTTGCTCGTCCTCAAGCAATAGGACTATCATACATACCCCAACTACGTACAAATCCTAACTATAGAGGAGCACTTTATTTTTTAAACCCTACCCTTGAGTATGATCAATACCGGCAATCAAGCTTTAACATACAAAATATCACATTCGCCCCGTTTTAAGCATGCCCAAGTATAACATTTCAATTCAATCAATTCCAACAGCCTATTTGTAACCACCCAACCTCAAAAGCCGGCTCGTTACCACTAAGAACCCTCAACTCGTGCACTCACCCAACAAGAGAAGTTCACAACATTACCAATCATTCATGAGATCATGTGCCTTCACCAACAACAAAAGAGTGAATATAGACTAGTCCACAATTTCAAATATGCTTCTGAAAATAAATTAAGGACATCACACAATTGAACGAAATTCGCTCACTCTCACAAAGAATTCATATGCATCCCGTGGTCATACCATAAGCTTTCCCGTAGTGTACATCTTTACTAATCTAAGCTAGCCAAATCTAAGATCAATTAGGATTTTAAGGTTGTAATGTAGGATAAGGAACATAGTCCCACTTTTTCAATTAAGCACTTCTATACTCCCAGTAGCACAAATTAGTAAGATTGGGAGGTGTATGTTTTTTCTACGTACTCTGACTATCATTTTTTTTCATGCAATACTTCTTTTCCTTTCTCTTCTACACACACTCCACACATTAAAGTTCATCGGCTAGTGACTTTTGTTTCAAATTTTTCTGAACTCATCTAACTCATTCAACTGAAAGAGTCGTTTCTCGCCCGCGGCTTCAAGGTCCATATTTAACTTCTTAATGGCCGAATTTGCTTTGTGTTCAACGGCATTTCATGCCTTTTTGTGATTGTTCCTGTTCTCTGACACTGGTCACACTTCTTAACAAATGCATGGGCGCCCTTGAATAATGTTGGCCAAAATAAACTGGATTGCAATACCTTTGCAGCTATTCTATCGCCTCCATGGTAGCCCCCACAGGGTTATGCATGACAATTATACAATACTAGTTCGATTCCAGGTATGCATATCCTCACCATTTGTTCAACACTCTGCTTGTACAAATAAGGCTCATCCCAATAGTAGAAGTTCACATCATGTAGAAAACTCTTTCTAGATTTAGATTCAATTTCAGGCGGAAGTACCCCGCTCAACAGATAATTCACATAGTCCGCGTACCACGGGGGAGGGTCTTGGGTAATAGCAAATAGTTGCTCATCAGGAAATACTTCTTTAATTTGGCCACCCTCCTCCACGTGGTCATGAACTTACAATCTTGATAGATGGAAATCTACTTGGTTCTCTGTGCCCTTTCGATCTCGTATTCCACATAAAATTCCTGCAACAACAAAACCCAGCGCATCATAGCCTTAGATTCATTCTTTGTAAATTGAAATCCGATTGCTGCATGATCGGTATGGACTATGACTTTTGTTCCCACCAAGTATGCCCAAAATTTCTCAAAGGCCCACAACACAGCTAATATCTCATTTTCGGTGGTGGTGTAATTCAGTTGCGCATCATCAAGAGTTTTACTCGCATAGTAAATGGAATAAAACATCTTGTCCTTCCTATGGCCTAACACTGCCCCAATAGCATGGTCACTTGCATCACACATAAGTTCAAATGGTAAGGACCAATCTGGTGCGGCAATAATAGGGGCAACCACCAGCTTCTTTATGAGCTCTTCCAATGCTTTCAGGAAGGCGTCGTCAAATTGAAAGTTACATCTTTTTCAAGCAACTTGCACAAAGGAGTAGAAATTTTAGAAAAATCTGTAATAAAGCGTCGATAGAATCCCGCGTGTCCCAATAAACTCCGAACACCCTTCATAGAAATGGGTGGATGTAATTTTACAATCGCCTCCACCTTCGCCTTATCTACTTCAATGCTGCTCTTAGACTCTCTATGACCCAACACGATGCAAAAATTGAACTTTTTCCAATTTAATACCAGATTTGTTTCTTCACAATGGGCCAACACCTTGCTCAAATTCTTCAAAAAATCATCATAAGAAGATGCAAAGAATGAAAAATCATCCATAAAAAGTGGATTACAAAGACGAAACGACATTTGCTTGAAGGCGAAAGTGCCATAAGGACAAGTGAAAGTGGTATTCTCCTGATCCTATGGAATATGACGATCTGATTGTACCCCGAATAACCATCAAGGAAGCAATAATAATCATGCCCCGTCAATCTGTCCAACATTTGGTCAATGAATGGAAGTGGGAAGTAGTCCTAGCGGGTTGCGTTGTTGAGCCTTTTGTAATCAATGCAAACTCTCTACCCCATCACAGTGTGAGTAGGAATTAGCTCATTTTTTTAATTCCCAATCACATTCATCCCTCCCTTTTTAGGCACACATTGCACTGGGCTTACCCAATTGCTTCCAGAGATAGGAAAATGATAACTGCATCGAGCCACTTAATTACTTCCTTTTTCACGACTTCCTTCATGATAGGATTCAAATTTCTCTATTGCTCAACACTGGGGTGGTGTCAATCTTCAAGAAAGTTTTATGCGTGCAAAACGATAGAGTGATTCATGTTAGCAATTGTCTATCCTATATCCTTTTTATGCTCGCGAATTATTGTGAGAAATTTTTCTTCTTGTACGTTAGTTAGGCTTGACAAGATAATTATTGACAATGTTTCAGAGCTCCCAAAATAAGCATAGCACATATGTGCTGGAAGGGGAATGAATTCTAGATTTGGAGCTTCCCCAATAGATGTCTTAGGAAGGGTCAGAGTAACAGGCCTGCCCAACTCCTCAAACTTCCCAAACCCATGGACATAATTGCATGATATATCAAGTACTTGTTCAATTTCACCCATCATCTTATCTTCAATGTGTTTTTCATTCCCAATCAAAGCTCGTTCAAGAGGATCTGTGAGGCTCATATAAGGCATCAATAACATAACATTGCTTTCCATTATAGAAATCATGGATAGCTCTTCATAGTGGGTTGGCAATCTAAGCGCTTTGTACACATTAATTACCTTCACTTGATCACCTACTCTCACCTTCATATTTCCTTCGCATACATCAATAATAGCTCAGCATGTGGCTAAGAATGGACGCCCCAAAATAAACGAGGCTTCCTGATCAGGCCTCGTAGTCCAAGATATTGAAACCAACATGGAATATGAAAGAACCCAGTTGAACTAACACATCTTCGATCATTCCTTCTGGATGAGAAAAGGAGCAATCATCCAATTGTAAGATTATTGTTGTTGGGCACGGCTCACCCAAACCCAATTGTCTGAACACAGATAGAAGCATCAAATTGATGCTCTCTCCACGATCACTTAAAGCTCGCCCGACTGCATGCTTACCAATCGCGACTTGGACAGTGAAACTACCTAGATATTTCAATTTATGAGGTAGCTTGCTTTGGATTCTAGAGATACATTCCTTAGTGAGTGCCACAGCTTCGAATTCAGTCAGCCTTCTTTTATTCCTTGATGTATTTTGCATATTTGTTCACTTCTTGCAGGATGTCTACCAGTGGAATATTGGTTTGCACCGGCTTCAAAATATCAATAAACTTTTTATACGTGGCATTATCCTTCACTTTCTACAATCATTGAGGGAACGGAGATGATGGCCTTGCAATTCATGGTGGGGGTTGCTTAGCCACCGCCTCTTCATCTAGCTTCTCAGACTCCTTTGATTTTTTTGATTCTGACTCTATAGTGGCCGACTTCACATTAAAGGTCACTTGTTTTCTCTTTTTTGACTAGACTTCTTCTAATTCTCTCCCATTACTCAATTATACAACATTAATAGATGCCTTAGGATTAGCCTCAATGTCACTTGGAAGAGCTCCAACTGGTTGAGTATATTAGGCACTGGCAAGTTGTCCCATTTGGCGCTCCAAATTTCTCATTCCTGCAGCTAGGGCCTGTTGGTTAACCATCACTTTCTTTATCATCTCTGTTGTGTGGGCTTGCTGGTCAGCCCTCAATTTCATCATCATTTCCTCAATATGACTTGTTGAGTTTGTCTGTTGTTCAGCCTGAGGTGGTCTATATTATTGTTGAGGTGCTTGTGGTCGGTATTGGTTTTGAGTACTTTGGTTTCCACCCCAAGAGAAGTTTGGGTGGTTCCTCCAATTGGGATTGTAAGTGTTCCTATATTGGTTTGTATGTCCTCTATTTGCATTACCCACATAGCAGACAACCTCTTGATTAACTAGGCATAAGTCGCTCGTGTGACCCTCTCCACATATTTCACAAAACAATTGAACTTGTTGCACTAGTTGAGCTTGTTGCTTGTTAATAACAAAGGTCATATGATTGACTTCGTTGGTTAGTGTAGCAATCAATAATGATAATGCCGAGACGACATCTAACTCAAGAACCCCTGCAGAGTTTTGCACTGTGTGTCTGCCCATCTCTCTTTGCCAGTCCGGATTTCTTTTTGGAGAATTTTTTCAATAAAGCATATATCTCGTCAAAGCTTTTCTCCAACACTAGACCTCCAGCTACATCATCTACCACAATTTTTGTCTCAAGATGTAGCCCCTCTATTAAAGTGTGATCCAACACTTCATTTGTTTGATTGTGATGAGGACAGTCTCTGAGCAACCCCTTGAACCTCTCCCAAGCTGAGTATAAAGACTCCCCCATTTTTTGTTTGAAGGAAACCATCTCACTTGTGATCTTTACAATTTTGCCTGAAGGGAAGAACCTTGCCAAATATTTCCTTGCCAGATCATTCCATGGTGTAATAGAATTAGCCGGTTCTGCCTTCAGCCACCGCTTTGCTTTGCCTAACAGAGAGAATGGGAAAAGTGTGAGCCTCACATAATCTGGAGTGACCTCGTTAGTGATGTAATTATCACTAATATCCAATAAATTTAGGATATGTTGTTGTGGATCCTCGTGTGGAATACCCATAAAATGGCCATCTGCATGAAGTAGCTGGATCATGCTCCGTTTCAGCTCAAAGTGCCCAGTGATTCTGGGCTTCACAATGTTGGAGGTGACATTAGCAATGCTGGATATCGCCACCTCCTAAACAGCCATATGTTGCTCCTCTGCCATGTTCACATGAAATTTAACGAGTGCCTGAAGATTATTTGTATCCTTTGCTTCCCTCAACCTCCTATGAAATGTTCTCTCAGGTCAAGAGTCAAAGACTTGAAGTCTGTCCTGGCTTCTGACCTACACATTGAATCAAAGTTCCTGAGATCAGAGTAACAATCAAGTAACATTAGACTTGACGAAATAAGCAATTAAAGCAAAAACTAGAAATTAGTCCATATTTAAGTCCCCAACAACGGCGCCAAATACACGGTGCTCGCAAGCGCATACGCAAGTATACGTCGTCGTACAAGTAATAAAATGATAAGTCGAGTGTCGAAAGCACAGAGACTTGTATCAACTACCCACTAAATTCACCAAGATTGTAATTCTAAGTAGTAACCAAATTATCAAGTAGCAAAATGATCGTTGTGTATTTAGTAGAGACAAATATTCCAGAGTTGTGATTGATTCACCAATTTACTCATGGTTGCTAATTAATCCAACAATTGATCTCATGGCCTTCTCCTGAAGTACTACTCGCCTATTCAGAATAGATTAACGCCTATATTCCTATGAAATCAATCTATTAAGAACGCATAAAGATTACAATACTTAATTAAGCACAATGACTAGGTATATTTCTATCCCAAATCTGCTACCCCTAAGAGCTAAGATCGTGCTATCTTCAATTCTTCTCTAATATAAACACGGCTTTGCCAAGCATAACATAGATAGTAAATAGAACCCAACTGATGGCCAGACAATTAAGCAATTAATCACATCATTAAAGAAACAACCATATGTTAGTGAATTCTAATCAAGGTTAAGTCAACGTTAAACAACAATATTTATCGCTAAATCACAACCCGAGAACGATGGGTTTTAGCCGCTCATGATAATAACAAACAATTTCATAAGTGTTGGACAATTGAAAATACAGAGAAACGATGAAGAAAACTGAGACTTTTCGCTCCCGGATGTTTCTCGTGCATATTCCCTCTTCAAAATGGTGTCTCCCCCTAAAAATAGGCTTAGTCTTGCTTTTATACGCGTTGGGTAAGTCTAGGGCCGAAGTAACCTTGTCCCAGGCAAAGTTGGACACAATTCACGTCACCAGCGTCCAGCCTAGTGCCCCACGGTGACCCTGGTGCTGGTTTGTTTAGTAGACTGTTTGGGGCGCTGGTTGTGGCGCTGAAAATATCACTTTCTTTTTTTTCCCGTCCGTTTTGGCTCTAATTTCGCACATATCGCCCGCAATTGCTTCCGGATGATTCCTACACATAAAAACATCTCGAATTAATATAAATCAACACATTTACATCCTAAGTCCACGAAGCAAGAGTAAAACATGAGGCGATATATATACTTTAAGCTAAATATCATGCACACAAGTCAAAAAATATTATACGGACTTGCTAGCTCGATCAAAATACTAAAATAACAACTAGAACTACGAAACGAACACCAAAACGAATGAAATTTTCAATAAACTTAAGAACGTGCGATTTTTCAACCGGACGTTCGAATCACGTCAAATCAATTATGTTTTCACCAAATTTTGCAGACAAGTCATGAATACAGTAATGGACCTTTACCAAGTTTCGAAACTAAAATCCGGACCCGGTATCAACAAAGTCGAACATCGGTCATATTTATAAATTCTTTAAACCTTAAAACTTCAAATTTTCAATAAATTGGTGTAACTCGAGTAAGGGACCTCCGAATTCGATTTCGGGCATACAACCAAGTCCCAAATAAGGATATGGACTCACCGTGACTATCAAAACACGGATTCACGAATTCGAGCCTGTTGCTCAAAATGAATTTTTAAGGTTTGAATTAACATTTTAATCAATTTTTAACATAAAAGTCTTTTGAAAAAAGATACGTATTGCACGCGCAAATCGAAGAAGGCTAAAAGAAGTTATTTGAGGTTTCAGAACACTCAATTAAGGGTTAAAGATCTAGGTGACCTATTGTGTCATCACATAAATGTACATGATCTTTTTGATTGGGAAGTTACATCACCTTCACCAGCTGCTCTTTTTCTGTTTTTAGTTGCAGGAATGATTTCAGTCATAGGTGGCCAAAATGTTTCATCATGAACAGGATGTATGCTTTCACCATATGATTTGAGATAATCTTCCGTCTTTATTATTGGATAACAGTATTCCTCCATCAAATCTCTCTTGTGGGAAATACCAAGAGCATCATGTTCTTGTATCAAGATTAACTATATAGTGTCTATCTTTGTCAATAACCTCAAACTCATTTCCTTGAGTCCTTTTTAGACTTATTTAATTTCTCAATTAAAGTTTGTGGTACTCCACTCTCCAACGACCTTTCTGGTATCTTGTCTGAAGTCTAAATATCTAAATATATTTTTGTTCTAAAAATATCTCAAGTAATAGTCTATGAAGTTGGCATATAAATATCTGAAAATATTATGTGTAAAACAGACATAACACAATTTACTCACCTTTTATCTATCACTCATAAATGTCCATGGCTTGTCATGAGGCCATGTACCAACAAAATCATTAACCAATAGAAAAACCACCTCCAGGTTTCATTTTGTTCACTCTCAACAATAGCAAATGCAACTGGAAATAGGCCATTATTTGAATCTAATGCTATGTTGCTCGGACACTCCGACAATGTCGCCGGGTGCGTGTCGGATCCTCCCAAAGCAGTGTATTTTTGGAGGAAACACGGGTACGGCAGCATTTTGGAGAGTCGGCGCAACATAGATCTAATGCAACTGCCGATAGGAAAACTCCACCATATGGTCCTTTAAGATGACAACCATTATAACCATCAAAAGGGCTATATCCTCCCAGAAATCAATTCCTTAAAGGAGAAAATGAAAAGAAACATCTCTGTAATTTTGGGACTAACAGTAAAGTTAGGCCTGACATAATGCACCTTAAAAATGCTTCCTGGGTTTGATTCTCTGAACATTTCAGCATATTTGGCAAGCTTTCCATATGACTCCTTGTGGCTTCCCTCGATCTCTTCTAATTCTTTGCATTTTGTTCTCCAAAGTTGCATCCTGTGAGGTGTTAATCTGCAGGTCTTCATAATTGCCATTATACCTTTGTTAGTCATATCAGGGTCTTCCCTAAGAATATCCACCCACTTTTTCGCAATCCAAGTAGAATTAGCTTCATCGATTTTCTCCCTGACCCTAATGCAGGCATGCTCATCCTTTAAGCCTTTAATGTTATATGTGATTCCATCTGGGAGAGGAGAAGCATGTATTCTCCAAGAACATCCTGGCACTGCACACTTAACTGTGCATCTAGTCTTTTCATTCTTAATTCTCATCAATGTAATTCCTTCTTTGTCACGACCCAAAATCCGCTAAAGATCGTGATGGCGCATGTGATGACCCAAAAGGTCATCCTAAGTAATTCTAGCTAAATCTGTGTTCCGAGGCCCCGAAAGCCTCCGTTAATCTCACCTCGATATGCGTGCGCAGCCCAGGCGTGTAGCCGGGAAGTCTTTATGTTGAAATTTGATGAAAATGGAATTTTATGATAATTAAATGAATAAAGTTGACTTTGGTCAACATTTTTGGTAAACGGACCCGGACCCGTGAATTGACGGTCCCGGAGGGTCCGTAGGAAAATATGGGACTTGGGCGTATGCCCGGAATCGAATTCCGAGGTCCCAAGCCCGAGAAATGAATTTTTAAAGAAAATTATTTTCTGAAAATAATAAAGGATTTTGAAAATGAATGATTAAGTGAAAACCATGTTACCGGGCCCGTATTATGGTTACGAAGCCCGGAACAGGTTTATTATATGTTATGTGACTTATCTGTTGAATTTGGTGTAAAACGGACTTAAGATGACGGGTTTCGGATAAAAATTGGAAAAGTTAAGCTTTATGAAGTTTTAAAGAAAATCTATGAGTTTGATGATATTTTGAAGATTTTTGATGATTTGAAAGATTGAATAAGTCTGTAGGATGTTTAGGGAGTTGCGTGTGTTTTTGGTTTTGAGCCCCAAGGGCTCGGGTGTGATTCGGGTAGGTGTTCGGGGTGTTAAACCATGAGAAAACACTGTTGGTGCACATTCTTCTGATGTGCCCGCACCTGCGAGCCTAGAGCCGCAGGTGCGAGACCGCAGGCGCGAACCAAACGCCGCAGGTGCGGCTTCGCATGGGCGTCAAGTTTTCCGCAGGTGCGGCCCCTTCTGGGCCTGACCCAAGTCCGCAGGTGCGACCATTTTTCCGCACCTGCGATATCGCAGGTGCGAGCCTTCCTTCCGCAGGTGCGAGATTCGTCCAGTGAGTTTTTTCTTAAGTCCAAAACAGACCCATTACGGGATTTTTCATATTTTTCACCCTCTTCTTCTTCTCCACAGCCCCTTATCCATTTTTGAAGAGTTCCATCACTACAATCTCGGAGGTAATCGATTCTAACACCAATTTCTTCCACTTTTCTTCCATTAACACTAGAATCTAGGCCAATAATCATGAAATCAAAGTAGAAATTAGGGGTTTTGGGTAGAGTTAGGTTTTTGGGAATTTTGGGTGATTCAACCTCAATTTGGGGTCGGATCTTAAAACAAATTATATATTCTAACTCATGGGGTTATGGGTGATCGGGTTTTGGTCTGAACCTCGAGTTTGGATCAAGCGGGTCCGGGGTCGAATTTTGGAAATCTTGCAAGAATGCTAGAAATTGAATATCTAGGATATTGGATTGTGTTATTGAGTCTTTATTGATATTATTGAGTTAATTATGTCTAGATATCGTTGTTTCGGATTCAGATTATAAAGGAAAGGCGGTCTTAGAGGGTTGATTGCTATATTTTGGACCCGAGGTAAGT
>ML275886.1:723-20154 GCA_005239495.1 Nicotiana undulata
AAAAGGATACTTGTTCTTGATAGTAACCTTATCCCTCAAGCTGAGGTTAGGCCAAACACTTACCTCGGCTCCAAAAATGCAAGTCAAGCCTCAATCACAGCCTTCCCTCTCGAATCCAACTCCGAATCGGTAATATCTAGACATCATGGATTTATTAACATCAATAAGTACTCAATAAACCAATTCCCAAGCCTAATTATACATTTCCTACTATTCTAACAAGAATACTAAAATTCGACCACGAGCCCACACGTTCAGATTTTCGAAAATTCATGAAGGAATCAATTACCCAGAGTCTAAGGATCGAAGTTATGTGATTTGTACAAGAATTCATGGCCTAACATGGAAAGTCACAAAATCCTCAAGAACCCTAAAATTACTACCTAATTCTTTTATTTTTAGATGATTTAGTAGTGAATTTAACTAGGAATTAATGTTAAAACTAGAAGTTTATGGGGTTTAACTTACCTCTTACAGTGGGTGGTCGTGGGAGGTGTTGCCCAAACTTGGATGCTCTCTAATGGAGGGTGATGGTGGATAAAATGAAGAAAACCCGAAATTTTGGACATTTAAGAGGGCTGCCAACAGGGGTTTCCGCACCTGCGGCCTTAGGACCGCAAGTGCGGTCTCGCGCCTGCGAGAAATTTATCGCCCCTACGGAAAAGGGCCTGGGACCCTGGGCTCGCACCTGCGGAGTTGAGAGCCGCACCAGCGGTCCCGCTCCTACAGAGTTTGGATCGCTCCTGCGGAAAAGGCCGCACCTGCGAAGGCCTGGATCGCGGGTGCTGTCCCGCACCTGCGGCTGGGCAACCGCACCTGCGGTCACACCAGTTGTTGTGCACCAGCAGTGATTTTTGCTGGTTTTTTGCCTCGTTCGGGGTCCGGGAGGCATCTGGGCCCAACCGAGCCCCCGTCCAAATATACCAACAAGTCCCAAATCATTAAACGGACTTGCTCGAGCCCACGGAACACTCAACACAACGCTGAAACTCAAAATCACCCTCCAAAACCCCTGAATTCAAAACTTTAGAACTTTGAAATTCTAGAATTCTATAACGATGCGCCGAACTGACCCATACAACTCCGAACGACTTCAAATTTTGCAGACAAGTCATAAATAACGTAGCGGAACTATTCCCAGCCTCGAAATTGCATTCGGACCTCGGTAGCATAAAATCACATTCCTAACCAAATTTCAAGTTTTATGAACATCCTCAAAACTTTACTAACTCTAAATCTCTCATTTTGATCCGAAACCCGTCAAATCAAGTCTGTTTAACACGAAATTTCACAGTTAGGACAAATAACATATAATAAACCTGTTCCGGGCTCCAGAACCATAATACGGGCCCGGTAACATGACTTTCACATAATTACTCATTTTCAAAATCCTTTATTATTTCCAGAAAATAATTTACTTTAAAAATTCATTTCTCGGACTTGGGACCTCAGAATTTGATTCCGGGCACACGCCCAAGTCCCATATTTTCCTACAGACCCTCCGGGACCGTCACATCACGGGTCCGGGTCCGTTTCCTAAAAACGTTGACCAAAGTCAACTTTATTCAATTATTCAATTCAAAAATCCAATTTTTATCAAATTTTCACATGGAAGCTTCCTAGCTACCTGCCCCGGGATGCGCACGCATATCGAGGTGAGATTAACGGAGGCTTTCGGGGCCTCGGAACACAGATTTAGCTGGAATTACTTAGGATGACCTTTTGGGTCATCACATAAAATGTTCATCGATACAACATCGGATTAGAGAAACATTTGAAGTTTTACAAGACTGTGCATACTGCATAGGTGACAAGTAGGTGTTTCACTGAAGCTTTGTATATAGCTAAAGTCGGAGAGACTGATTTTATGTTTTATATGGATTTCATAGCCCCTCCGTAGAAGGCTCGTGGTAGAGCTCGAGGCCCGGCCCCGAGTGTTCCCTATGTTCGACCTCAAGAAAATGTTCGGCGACTTCCGTGAGCAGGCGACACGTGGGCGAAATTGACCAGGTCTACAAAAGTAGTACAAGTTCGTACCGTGACATTAAATAGTTATACGAGCTACATATCTTTGTAATAAATGCTTATGTACTATGTTGGGATTCCTCCTCCTATATAGAGGGGACCCTTATAATTTTTTGCACACATGATATTAAACATAAGGAACAAGAACATTCTTTGCTCTTTAACTCAAACATTCTCCATTGTTGATTCCTTTGATTTATTTCTTATATTTACTTCATTTCATTTATTGTTCTTCATTTGTTACTCATCAATAATAATAAATAGCCTCTTTCGAGGCCCATAAAACTGTTATAGCTTCATCGCCCGTTCACCATTAGCCCCGAGCCTCAACCTCGAGTACTTATCTCGGCCAGCTCGGAACCCCCGACATAAGGCAATCTGGTTTGTTTGTTCTGATTTTATATCACTCTTATCTCGTTTCTTTTGCTCACATTCAGCACCTATTATTTAACAACTAGCATTAAAATAAATCACATATTTTTTGAACCACATAATCAAATTTAATTGTAATTACCATTTTCAAGGTAAACAGTTTGGCGCCCACCGTGGGGCTAAAAATAATAGTGATTGTTTTAGTGCTGGTTCACTGATAAACACAAGTTATTCTTCACGTTATTTCTTGTCCAAGAATCTTTTGATTTTAGGTTAAAAGTTCTAACTCAGTAAACACACACGAAAATAACGGCGCTGAAGATCATGGAGAGAACAGTGTAGCTATTTCAGACGTTGGTGTACCGCCACAGAACCTGAGGACGCACCAAACCCAAAACCAGTGGATGTGGGCTCACGTAACGCCCAACATGTCGATATTAGCTCCAACGGGAATTTAGGCCGGGAAAAAGAACAGGAGGTTCAGAAGACTCCAGCTCGAGAAGAAAGAGAGGTTAGACTTCATGTTATTTTTGAAATGTTGCAGGCACAACAGTTGGCAATTGCTCAGCTACAATGCCATCAAAAAACTCCAAGTACAGTAGCACCGGGAACGGCTCCTCGAGTTGAACCGGCACCGGAGAAGTCGAGTAACAACGGGTAGGCAAACGACCCCGCTATTATGAAAATGCTCGAAGACCTCACGAGGAGAATTGAATCAGGCGAAAAGAAAATAGAAGCCAACGACAAAAAGGTGGAAACCTACAACACGAGGGTCGACCAGATCCCATGCGCACCCTCTGTTCTAAAGGGTATAGATTCAAAGATGTTCGTGGAAAGCCAATTCCCATCAAGTGCGGCCCTGAAGCCCATCCCAAAGAAATTCAGAATGTATGATCTCCCGAAAGACAACGGGACCTCGGACCCCAACGTGCACATCACTGCCTACACTTGTGCCGTGAAGGGGAACGACTTGAATGAGTACGAGATTGAATCCGTTTGTAACGACTCGGTCGTTTTGAGAATTTAAGCTTCGTTCGGTGGGATAAGGTCAACATCTCAACATTGTGCATATCGAACTGTGGGCGTGGTTAGATTTAGTTGCCGGATAATCTGGAGTCGAATAGGGAGAGAGTTTTCAAATTTTGAAGCTTAGATGAAGAAAGTTGACCGGAGGTTTGACTTTTGAGTAAACGACCTCGGAATGAGTTTTGGTTAACACCAACAGCTTCGTATGATGATTTTGGACTTAGGCGTGCGTCTGGAAATGGATTTGGAGGTCCGTGGGGTGATTTGAGGTATTTTGGCGAAAGTTAGAATTTCGACGATTTCGGCCGATAGGCGAAATTTTGATATTGGACTCGGAATGGAATTCCGAAAGCGATATCAGGTCCGGAATATCATCATTTTGACGTTACAAGGTGTGGTTTTAAGGTTCGACCAAGTTTGAATGAGGTTTTAGGGTTGATTGGTGGTTTTGGTTGAGTTCCCGGGGGCCTCGGCATATTTTGGCCTTAACTCTTTGCTAGTTTTGCTGGTTTTACACCAGCAGTTATTTCTTCACTGCGATCGCAAGGTACTCTCCGCGATCGTAGAAGGTAAGAGAATGGGGCCTGGAGTTTGTTCTCTGCGATCGCACGATATGACCCGCGATCGCAGTGCATTGGGAGGTTGGTCTCCGCGATAGCATGCTACAGGTCGCGATCGCATAAGTCTATTCCCTGAAGGTCCGCGATCGCAGACCTCCTGTCGTGTTCGCATAAGGTAATTTGGACGCGTGTTAATTTAACTCTCCCCAATCGCGGGTGGTTTTCCGCGATCGCATAGAAGGAATACCTGGGCAGTCTTTTAAAAATCCAAAACCGAGGGTTTGTGTTATTTTCACCATTTTTGGACTTTGAGAGATCGGGAGAGGCGGTTCTTGGAGGGTTTTTCACGGAATTCGAATGGGTAAGTGTTCTTTAACTAGAATTGTTATATTTCATGAATTAGTTCTCATTTTTATCATTTAATTTGTTTTTTGGGTTGAAGAAACTTGGGTTTTTTTAAAGAAAATTTCTAAATTGAAAATTCATGATTTGAATGACCAATTGACATCGGATTTGGATAAATTTGGTATGGGTGAACTCGTATCGGAACGGGTAGTCAGTTTTTGGTAAATTTGTCAGGATCCAAGGTGCGGGCCCGGGGGTCGACTTTTGGGTCGATTTTCATAAATTAGTAAAGTTTTAAACTTTATCATTGTGAATAGTCCCTTACATGTTTTTATGTGCATTTTGAAGTTGTTTTAGTTGATCTGAGCCGTCCGGAGGTCTTCCCGCCCGAGAAGTCTATTTTCGAGTACCGGTTGTTGTCTTTGGGGTAAGTATCTTACCTAATCTTGTGTGAGGGAACTACCCCTTAGGATTTGAGTCTTCCATGTTGATTGTAGCCCGTGTACACGAGGTGACGAGTGAGATCACCTCGCGAGTACTCGGACTTATTTGCAATTAGGTTGACCTTTTAGGATTCTTAGGCTCCTATATATCCTGCGTATGAAGTGGTAACTGTTATGGTTGAGTTCCTGACTGCTAGTTTTATTTTCCTCTGTTGGATTAGATTTTCTTGACGTCGATTCCTCTTGTTGATTAATTGATCTTAACATGACTTAGAAAAATATTTTCCCTCTCTTACCACTATGCTAGTTCTCACAAAATGCCTAATTGATTAGAATTAGTATCATCTAGTCGTATAATTGTTTAACATGAATTGGAATATCTATAGTTTGGTGTCAAGCATGCCCGTGAGTCGTACATGATGATTTTCTTCATTTGCCTTAAATGTTACTTAGGTATAGTTGACCATCACCCATATTGGTCATTGGGACTGCGGGCCGAGACCTGAGACTTTCCCTTGCATTGCATTGCATATTTACATTGGGACTGTGGGCCGAGACCTGAGACTTTCCCTTGCATTGCATTGCATATTTACATTGGGACTGCGGGACGAGACCTGTGATCTTTCCCCTGTACTGCATAGCATATTTACAGTGGGACTGCGGGCTGAGACTTGTGATCTTTCCCCTGTATTTCATTGCATATTTACAGTGGGACTGCGGGCTGAGACCTGTGATCTTTCCGTTGTATTTCATTGCATATTTACAATGGGACTGCGGGCTGAGACCTGTGATCTTTCCCTTGTATTTCATTGCATATTTACAATGGGACTGCGGGCTGAGACCTATGATATTTCCCCTGTATTTCATTGCATATTTACATTGGGACTGCATGCTGAGACCTATGATATTTCCCCTGTATTTCATTGCATATTTACAGTGGGACTGCGGGCTGAGACCTGTGATCTTTCCCCTGTATTTCATTGCATATTTACAGTGGGAATGCAGGTCGAGACCTGTGATCTTTCCCCTGTATTTCATAGCATATTTACAGTGGGATTGCGGGTTGAGACCTGTGATCTTTCCCCTGTACTACATTGCATTGCAAATTTACATTGGGACTGCGGGCCTAGACCTGAGACCTTTCCCTCTGCACTGCGTTTTGACAAGTATACATATATACACATATACATATATTGAAATGTATAGCTGAAAGGCAATCATCTCTAAGAAAATTTATGGTGTTAGTTGTGGCTGGGTGAATCAGGTGTTTAATAATGAAGTTTCGTGTTCAATTCATCATTATCAGTATTATGGGGTTGGGGCAGAATTCTTCCATATGTGGAGTTAACTGCCAATGTTGAGTTGATTTCGAGCAGTTATTGTGATCAGAAGTGCTATTTGAGCCTACGTGTGATGAGCTATATTGTGTGGTCATGACGTATGGGTGTAGACCTGAGTTGATGCAGCTGGTGGGGGCTAATGCCGGACAGATATTTAGAATCAGGCCTTTGAGAGATGAGTACAAGATGAGAAGGTGTGGTATGAGGCTTATCGGTGGTGATGAGAATGCTACATTCCAGTTATAATTGTTCCGTCAGGCTTAGGTGGGATTGGGTGACATGGGATCACCCGCGAGTATGTGTTAGGAGTTTGCATTCATTGATGGGATAAGTTCAAGGTAAATCTTGGCACGTTCGAGGACAAACGTTGGTTTTAAGAGGGGGAGAATGTAACGACCCGACCGGTCGTTTTCAGAATTTAATCTCCGTGTAGTGGAATAAGGCCATAAACAGCTCCACATTGTGCATATAGACCTGTGGGTGTGGTTAGATTCAGTTTCCGGATAATCTGGAGTCGAATAGGGAGAGAGTTCTCAAATTTTAAAGCTTAAATTAAGAAAGTTGACCGGAGGTTTGACTTTTGATTAAACAACCTCGGAATGTGTTTTGGTTAATGCCAACAGCTTCGTATGATGATTTTTGACTTAGGTGTGCGTCCGGAATTGGATTTGGAGGTCCGTAAGGTGATTTGAGGTATTTTGGCGAAAGTTAGAATTTCGGTGATTTCGGCCGATAGGAGGAATTTTGATATCGGACTCGGAATGGAATTTTGAAAGCGATAGCAGGTCCGAAATATCGTTTATGACCTGTGTGCAAAATGTGAGGCCATTCGGACGAGTTTAGACGTGTTTCGGCGTTCAATGTGAATTCTTGAAATTTCCTAAGTTCTTAGGCTTGAATCTATACATACTTGATGATTTTGATGTTACGAGGTGTGGTTTTAAGGTTAGACCAAGTTTGAATGAGGTCTCGAGTAGCTTCGCAATAGGTCGCGTGTGTGGTCAATTTAGTTTTCGGAAGATTCAGAATTTAAATTAATGAAATATTCTCACTTCGAAGCTTAAATAGAAAGATTGACCAGAGAGTTGACTTTTGAGAAAATGACCTCGAAATGGAGATTTGATGATGTCAATAGCTTCGTATGATGATTTCGTACATAGGCGTATGTTCGGATTTGTATTTGTTAGTCCGTAGAACAGTTCGGCGAATTTTGGCGAAATTAGAAAGTTGACGTGTTATAATTATATCATTTTATGTGCGGACGAGGTCGATTAATATGATGGATACAAATTGGATATGATAATAAGTGTACGAGGCATATTTTAAGATATATGGGGCCTAAGGAAAGTTCTAAGTCCAAGCCAAGTTGGAAAATTTCATAATAGACTAAATTCCAAGAGAATGCGCACAAGACCCTACTTTGGACGAGCATAGATCTCAATATACGAAGATTTATATGGTCTATAACCTATCAATATAAAGCTCTTCGAGTCTAGTTTCCAACGCTTCAAACCGTTCATCATTTGGACATTCCTACACAAAGTTATGATCAAATTGCCAAAAGCTGGAAAAATGCGTTCCTGTGGGAGCGATTATGCGATCGCATATCAAGTATGCGGTCCGCATACTTGATATGCGACCGCAAAACTGGTCGTAGAGTGCTCCAGAATTGCCCTGTTTTGGGCACCGAGTTGTGCGACGCGTATGCGGTCCGCATACCCATTATGCGACGCATTATGCGATCGCAGACCTTGTTTCGGAGGCTTAATCCTCCTATTTTCATAACCCGACCCCATTTTGATAAATAGGCTTTGGGGTTTATTTTTGGGTGATTCTCTGAGCATTCTAGAGAGAGACGGGAGGATTTTAAAGAGATAAGGAGGAAACCCAACATTCAAACCATCCAATCTTGCATCAATCTTCAAGAATCAAGGAACCCAATCACAAAATCTTCATCAAAGAGGTAAGGATTCCATACCCTAGTCTTTAATTTCGATTTCTGGGTAAAGATGGGGGATTAGGAGAACAATTCTATGGTGTGAAAGTATTAGTTATACATGCTTGTAACAATAAGTTTGTGGGAAGATTGTTGAATTCAAATAGGTAAAAGATTGGGTTGAAAAATGGTAGAAATCTTCAAAATTTTAATTTAGGATTTGCAAGGTCATCCGATGTCGGAATGAGATATTTTTTTATGGTTGAACTCGTATCGGAACGAGAGTTTGGATTTCGTAAGTTTTTCTGGGATTCAGAACGTGGGTCCCGCTGTCAATTTTTAAAAGGAATTTCGAATTTGAATCCAGAAAATTAGTAATATTATATGGAATTAATTCCTATGATTCATATTGAGTATATTGAATTGTTTGTGATTAGATTTGAAACTTTCGGACTGGATTTTGAGAGGCAAAGGGTTATTGGAATCTTGAATTTGGTTGCGAAACGAGGTAAGTATCTTGCCTAACCTTGTGCGGGGGAACTACCCCCTAGGATTGGGTCTTCTTTGTTGATTGTAGTCCGTGTATGTGAGGTGACAAGTGCGTACTCGGACTTATTTGCTAATAGACTGGCCTTCTAGGGTTTGTAGGTCCTTATATTACCTGTGTACGAATGGTAATTGATACATTTGAGTCTTTGGTGGTTGATTTCATCCTTTCCTGCTTAAATTAGAATTACTTGCTCTTGGATTCCTTCGTTGTCTATTTGATCTTAATTGACCTAACTGAATAATTTACCGTTCTTATCTTCATGTTATATTTGCGTACTAGAACCACCCAATTGACTATATTAGTGTTATCTAGCTTTATAGTTGTCTAGTCGTAGTTAGATCATCCGTTCGTTGGAGTCAAGCATGCCCGTGAGTCTTACATTGTGATTATATGACTTCTCCCTTATGTGATACTTGGGTCTAGTTGATAAATATTTATGTTGTCGATGTGTTCTTGATGTTGCCTACTACTGGGCCTTTATTTGAGTTGAGTTTTGTTCCGTAAATTAAATTGTTTAGGCGAGATTAGTTATAACTGTTTTCCCTTGCCGGGATGATGTTGTTTTCATTGTTGACTCCCTTGCCGTGATGGTATGATTTCTATTATTGCTTGTGCTGTTAATGATATTGATTGCGTTGTTGACTCCCATGTCGGGATGTTGTGATTTATGGCTCTTATTGTTGACTTTCCTTGCCAAATTGTTGTTTTTGTTATTGTTTGGGTGAGGAAGAGTGTAAAGCACGAAGGGTGATGTCGTGTATTTAGTTCATTCATTGCATTGTAAGAAAGAGAGTAAAAGCACGAAGGGTGATGCCGTGCCATGATTTATATTGCTTTCATTTACACATTGAATTGTGAGGAAGACAGTAAAAGCACGAAGGGTGATGCCGTGCCATGATCTTTACATTTAAAAGCACGAAGGAACATGCCGTGCCCCTTTCATTTATTTATCGCATTGTGAGGATGAGAGTAAAAGCACGAAGGGTGATGTCGTGCACTTATCTTTGCATTATTGTTTCCATCGTTCTGTTTGATTATTATTATACTTTTTTTGGTGAGGATAAGAGTAAAGCACGAAGGGTGATGCCGTGTATTCATTTCATTCATTGCATTGTGAGGAAGAGAGTAAAAGCACGAAGGGTGATGTCGTGCCATGATTTCCGTGCTCCTGCTTGATATTTACTGCATTTGCTTAAGAGTTAATATCCCATTGTTTTGATTTGGATATTCATACTGATCTCTTACTACACTCATTGACAAGACTTGATGTTCCTCCTGCATTGCATGGCAAGTTTTGAGTTACTGACTGAGATCCGATAGGTTTACCTTGAGAAGATTATGATTTTTAGATTTTACTGAGGAGTTTTACTGAAAAGGTGATGGTTTCAAAATTATTATATCTGAAGGATTTCTACATCGAAAGTATATTTGAAAAGCTTTAGTCTTGCCTAAAATGATATTTGAAAGACTTTTACTGGGAAGCATCTTTGGGAACTTCGTATTTTGAAAGAAAACAATGTTTTATGTAATTCTCTCTCTAGTACATATACTTATATATCTTTTGGAAAAAGTATGTTTTCAAAGGAAACCTTTCTATATTAAAAAGGATTTTTCTTGCAAAGCTTTTCATATGATCTGTTGTTTGAGGGTTCCCACCAGTCTATGGAATTTAATGGCTAGGGTTCGATGTGATTAAATAAACGTGGAATTGGGTTGTGGGTTTCTCTAGTGCATTGTGCTTTCTCCTGGTTGGGCTTGTCTTTGCTGTCCATCTTTCTGCGTATTGTGTGTTGTTTCGTGGTTATTTTTCTGTAATTTCCTTCTGTATAATATTGTCAGTGTTGTAAATTATCCCGTGATGTTCTTAGATATATGTACTGTTCGGTTTCTTCTATATTTATGCTAGTTACTTTTTGTAGACCAGTGGTGTTTTGACTAGTCCTCGTCACTATTCCACCGACGTTAGTCTTGATACTTACTGGGCACCGCTGTGATGTGCTCATACTACTCTTCTGTGCATTTTTGATTGCACAGATCCAAGTTTTGGTTGTTAGTAGCTGCGCGGTTGATTGCCGAGGTGACTCAAGGTAAACCTGCAGCTGCTTTCGCAGGCTTCGGAGTCACCTTCCTGTTTATGCCAACTGTACTTACTATTTCTAGACAGTTGTATCTAGATTCGGTAGAAAGATTTCGTAGAGCTTATGACTTGTATTTACCGGGTTTTGGGAAAAATGTAAACTAAGTCAAGATTTCTATTATCGAGATTGTTAAAGTTCTTTTATTATTGTTATTGTGGTTAAATGTTAGGCTTACCTAGTCCCTAAGACTAGGTACCATCACGGTACCCAACGGAGGGAAATTTGGGTTGTGACATTGGTTGAGGTCCCGGGGGCCTCGGCTGTGTTTCGAGTGTGCAAACGGGCACATTTTGGCCTAAACTCTTTGCAGGTTTTGCTGGTTTTACACCAGCAGTTATTTATTCACTGCGATCGCAAGGTACTCTCTGCGATTGCAGAAGGTAAGAGAAGGAGGCCTGGAGTTTGTTCTCTGCGATCGCACGATATGACCCGTGATCGCAGTGCATAGGGAGGTTGGTCTCCGCGATCCCATGCTACAGGTCGCGATCACATAAGTCTATTCCCTGAAGGTCCGCGATCGCAGACCTCCTGTCGCGTTCACATAAGGTAATTTGGGCACGTGTTAATTTTACTCTCCGAGATCGCGGGTGGTTTTCCGCGATCGCATAGAAGGAATACCTGGGCAGTCTTTTAAAAATCCAAAACCGAGGGTTTATGTTATTTTCACCATTTTTTGACTTTGAGAGCTCGGGAGAGGCGATTCTTGGAGGTGTTTTCACGCAATTCGAGTGGGTAAGTGCTCTTTAACTGGAATTGATTATATTTCATGAATTAGTTATCATTTTTATAATTTAATTTGTGTTTTGGGTTGAAGAAACTTGTGTTTTTTGAAAGAAAAATTCTAAATTGAAAATTCATGATTTGAATGACCAATTGACATCGGATTTGGATAAATTTAGTATGGGTGAACTCGTATCGGAACGGGTAATCGGTTTTTGGTAAATTTGTCAGGTTCCGAGGTGCGGGCTCGGGGGTCGACTTTTGGGTCGATTTTTATAAATTAGTAAAGATTGAAACTTTATCATTGTGAATAGTCCCTTATATGTTTTTATGTGCATTTTGAAGTTGTTTTAGTTGATTTGAGCCGTCCGGAAGTCTTCCCACCCGAGAAGTCCATTTTCGAGTACCGATTGTCGTCTTTGAAGTAAATATCTTACCTAACCTTGTGTGAGGGAACTACCCCTTAGGATTTGAGTCTTCCATGTTGATTGTAGCTCGTGTACGCGAGGTGACGAGTGAGTACTCGGTCTTATTTGCAATTAGGTTGACCTTTTAGGATTCTTAGGCTCATATATCTCCCGTGTATGAAGTGGTAACTGTTATGGTTGAGTTCCTGACTGTTAGTTTCATTTTCCTCTGTTGGATTAGATTTTCTTGACTTCGATTCCTCTTGTTGATTAATTGATCTTAAACTGACTTAGCTAAATATTTTCCCTCTCCTACCACTATGCTAGTTCATCACAAACTGCCTAATTGATTATAAGTAGTATCATCTAGTCGTATAATTGTTTAACATGAATTGGAATATCTATAGTTTAGTGTCAAGCATGCCCGTGAGTCGTACATGATGATTTGCATGATTTGCCTTAAATGTTACTTAGGTATAGTTGACCATCACCCATATTGGCGGTGTTTCCTTGGTGCCTCTTATTATTGAATGTTTGCTTAAGCTAATTTTATTCCGTGAAGCAAACTGTTAGGCGAGATTGGTTATATTTGTTTCCCTTGCTGGGATGATCAGTTCTCTATCTATTGACTTGAGTATTGTGAATCGTTGCTATAATTGTTAGGTTTTCTGCTCGTTACATTGTTTCATTGACACTTGGTTTTTCCCCTTAAATGATTTATGCTTAGGAGTGAGTTTTGCCACTATTTTGATTGAAGTTCTCGTGTTGAACTTATCGTCGCACCTTGCATTTTGCCTTTCTGTTTGTTGTAGTGCTCGTTGTGGCTTGTGCAATATTTTGTTGTGTTCTGATTGGTTTCTCAATGTGCATTGCATTGCATATTTACATTGGGACTGCGGGCCGAGACCTGAGACTTTCCCTTGCATTGCATTGCATATTTACATTGGGACTGCGGGCCGAGACCTGAGACTTTTCCTTGCATTGCATTGCATATTTACATTGGGACTGCGGGCCGAGACCTGAGACTTTCCCTTGTACTGCATAGCATATTTACAGTGGGACTGCGGGCTGAGACATGTGATCTTTCCCACTGCATAGCATATTTACAGTGGGACTGCGGGCTGAGACCTGTGATCTTTCCCCTGTATTTCATTGCATATTTACAGTGGGACTGCGGGCTAAGACCTATGATCTTTCCCCTGTATTTCGTTGCATATTTACAGTGGGACTACGGGCTGAGAACTCTTTCCCTTGCATTTCCTTGCATATTTACAGTGGGACTGCGGGTTGAGACATGTGATCTTTCCCCTGTATTTCATTGCATATTTACAGTGGGATTGCAGGCCGAGACTTGTGATCTTTCCCCTGTCGCGGGAAACTATCAGAATACACAAAATACATATAGATACAAATCCACAGTCTGGGTGAAATAGAGGGGGTAAGTCACAAAAGTAAATGAAATTCCAGGGTGCTGCTGGGGATTGCCAGGGGAAGAAGCTCACCGTTAAGTCAAGTCCGCTCCGGTCACTATCAGGATCTGGTCTGATAACCGGATGCCCCAGCCTCAGAACCTGTACAGTTAAATATAGAAGTGCATCATGAGTACATATTAAAATATATATGTACCCAGTGAGTATCCCGTCTAATCTCGAAGAAGTAGTGATGAGAGGTCGACTTGACACTCACTAAGGTCCAACAACATGATATAACAAAGATCAAATAAAGCAGTAGGCATGTAAGACAGTGAGTAGCAATTATGTATAAAGCACAAAAATCCAAGAAAATACTAGAACAATAACAATGGCCACGTCCTTTCACAAAGATATCTCATACAAGTAAAAAAATCCATGAAAACAATGCCAAATAATCATGCGCACAGAGGAATAAGACAACCGGCCGGGGTCATAAGGAAAGAATAGCTATGCACTGCCGGGGATCGACTGGCCCGTCCCAAAAGTGCATGCTTACCATAATCATAACTACGCACTACCGAGGATTGATTGGCCCGTCCCAAAAGTGCGTCTTTCAAAGTTATCATATCATATCATAGTACAACTTCGTCCATGCACTGCCGAGGATCGAACGGCCCGTACCAAGAGTGCATTCTCAATTATATCATCTTTGTGCACTGCCGGGGATCGACCGGCCCATCCCAAAAGTGCACCTTTCAATCCTCCGTGGCGTACGGACCGCTCCCATAAGAGTGGGGAAAAATCACACATCGCTCGCCGGATGTAAATTGCGTAGCGGTCACATGCACAAATAATATCTTGTAAAACTTACTTTCCATAGCAAATTCCTTTCAATTCAACAATTTCCATAAAGCCTCAGAGGAACAATACTATACAAAACATGATCTCATAGTACATATGGCGTCACAATGAATCATATAAAGCATTACAAGGAAGCATATAAGGCATACGAGGAAGNTATCACCTATGAGGACAATTCCCTCTTACAAGGTTAGAAAGGAGACTCACCATGTGTCGAATCTACCCCTCGGACCACAATTGCGCCTGAAACTCCGAACTCTACACTCGAGGACTCGCAACTAGCCAAAAGGTGTACAATTAAATCAATGCATGCAAAATGTGGGAAATTATCTTAGTTATTTAATAAAATCCCTATTCTTGAAGAATTTCCAAATTCCAACCCCGGTCCTGCATGTTCAAATTTCGAAAATTGTCGAAGGGATCACTCACCCATAGCCTAAGGATCATTAAGGTGTGATTTCTACTTGAATTCATGGCCTAAAATGGAAAATCACAAAATCCTCAAGAGCCCTAAAATTACTACCTAATTCCATGATTTTTTGATAATTTAACTAGGAATTGATGTTTGTAATTAGTAAAACCATGGAATTTACTTGCCTCAATAACAGTGGTGGAAGGTTCCTTGAAGAGCTCTATAAAGACTTGAGGAGGAAGATGAAAATGGAGGAAATAGGCTAAGTCCCGTATTTAATAAAACTGCCCAGGAATTCCTTCACTGTGATCGCGACAAGGGCCTTGCGATCGCGAAGGCCAACTGGCCAGACCACTGCGATCGCGGCAGAGGTCTTGCGATCGCGAAGAGTAACTGTGCCCGGCCTTGGCTTGGCACTATGCGATCGCGAGGATGGGGCTGCGATCGCGAAGGCATGGAGTCCAGCCTTTCGCGATCGCGAAGAGGAAGCTGCGATGCGAAGAACAATTAGCAGCCCAGCCAAATTCCTTATCCGCAATCGCGACCCACCTTCTGCTATCACAGAAAACGAAACCAGACAGCAAAAATTTGGTTTTTCCAACTTAGCTCTCGGGGGTCAAAACTCACCTGAGCCCCTCGGGAACCCGTCCAAAAGCACTAGCAAGTCCGTATTCATGATACGGACTCGCTCAAACTTCCAGAACGCGAAAAACAACAACGAAACTCAGAATTCAACACCAAAACCAAATTGAATCAAGCTTAAGAACTTAAGATTCTAAAATTCATTTCAATGCGCCGAACCGGCCTATACTACTCAGATTGATTTCAAATTTTGCAGACAAGTCATAAATGACATAACGGAAATATTCCCGGTCTCGGAGTTTCATTCAAAGCTCGTTAACATAAAACCAGATTCCAAGCCAAATTTCAAATTTTATGATAATCCTCAAAACTTCATTAACTTTAGATTTCCCATTTTGATCCGAAACCCGTCAAATCAAGTCCATTTCTTACCAAATTTCACAGATAACTTAAATAACACATATTGAACCTGTTCCAGGCTCCAGAACCATAATACGGGCCCGACAGCACAAGTTTCACATCGAGGTTCATTTTCATAAGCCTTTATTAGTTTCAGAAAACAATTTTCTTTAAAAATTCATTTCTCGGACTTGGGTCCTCGGAATTTGATTCCGGGCATACGTCCAAGTCCCATATTTTCCTACGGACCTTCCAGGATTGCCAGATCACGGGTCCGGGTCCGTTTACCAAAAATATTGATCAAAGTCAACTTTATTTAATTAATTATCATAAATTGAACTCTTTATCAAGTTTCCACATAAAGGCTTCTCGGCTACGCGTCCGGGCTTCGCACGCACATCGAGGTGAGATTAACGGAGGCTTTCGGGGCCTTGGAACACAGTCAAAATTAAATTTACATAAGATGACCCTTTTGGGTCATCACAATCTCCCCCTCTAAAGCAAATGTTCGTCCTCGAACGGACGTACAATCATACTTGAAGTGCTGAATAGATGCGGATACCTGCTCCGCATGTCCTCCTCGAACTCCCCAGTAGCCTCATCGACTGGTTGGCCCTTCGACTGGACCTTTATGAAAGAAACTCTCTTAGACCTCAACTGGCAGTCCTTCCTATCAATAATAGCAATTGGCTCCTCCTCGAAGCCTAACTTCTCGTCTAACTGAATAGTGTTTAAATCAATCACGTGACAAAAATCGGCATGATATCTCCAGAGCATGGATACATGAAATACCGGATGAACTCCTAATAAGGCGGGAGGTAAAGCGAGTCATAAGAAACCTCCCCGACTCGCCTCAACACCTCGAAAGGGCCTATAAACCTGAGGCTCAGCTTGCCCTTCTTCCCGAATCACATAACGCCCTTCATCGGCGAAACCTTCAGCATAACCTTATCTCTCTCCACAAATGCTACATCACGCACCCACTGATCTCCGTAACTCTTCTTTCTGGACTGAGCTATGCGGAGTCTCTCCTGAATAATCTTCACCCTATCCAAAGCATCTCTCACCAAATCTGTGTCACATAACTTGGCCTTGCCAGGCTCAAACCACCCGATAGGAGAACGACATCGCCGGCCATATAAAGCCTCGAATAGAGCCATCTCGATGCTGGACTGATAACTATTATTGTATGCAAACTCCGCCAAAGGCAAGAATTGGTCCCACTGACCACCTAAATCAATCACACAAGACCTGAGCATATCTTCAAAAATATGAACTGTACGCTCTGACTGGTCATTAGTCTGAGGGTGAAATGTTGAACTGAGGTCTATCTGAGTGCCCATCTCACTGTGCAAAGCTCTCCAGAAGTGCGAGGTGAACTGAGGACCTCGATCTGATATAATGGATACCGGTACACCGTGAAATCGTACTATCTCCCGAATATAAATCTGGGCCAGCCTCTCTGAAGTATAAGTAGTAGCCACAGGAATAAAATGCGCCGATTTGGTCAATCTATCCACAATGACCCAAACCACGTCATGTGATGGCCCAAAAGGTCATCCTAAGTAATTCCAGCTAAATCTGTGTTCCGAGGCCTCAAAAGCCTCTGTTAATCTCACCTCGATATGCGTGCGCAGGCCGGGCAGGTAGCCGAGAAGCTTCCATGTGAAAATTTGATAAAAATGGGATTTTTGGATGGAATAATTGAATAAAGTTGACTTTGGTCAACATTTTTGCTAAATGGATCCGGACCCGTGATGTGACAGTCCTGGAGGATCCGTAGGAAAATATGGGACTTGGGCGTATGCCCGGAATCGAATTCCGAGGTCCCAAGCCCGAGAAATGAATTTCTAAAGAAAATTATTTTCTGAAAATAATAAAGGAATGTGAAAGTGAATAATTATGTGAAAACCTTGTTACCGAGCCCGTGTTGTGAATCTGGAACCTGGAATAGGTTTATTATATGTTGTTTGTCCTATCTGTGAGATTTGGTGTAAAACGGGTTTGATTTGATTGGTTTCGGATCCAAATGAGGAAAAATAGAGTTAATGCACTTGTGGGGTTTCTAAAGAATTTGAAATGTGGCTTGAGAGGTGATTTTATGTTCCCGAGGTCCGATTGAAATTCCGAAAGTAGGAATAGTTCTGTTGTGTCGTTTATAACTTATCTGCAAAATTTGAAGTCATTCTTAGTGGTTTAGGCAGGTTCGGCGCATTGAAGTGAATTCTAGAATTTCAAAGTTCTTAGGTTTTGAATTAAGGGGTTTTGGAGGGTGATTTTGAGTTTTAGCGTTGTGTTGAGTGTTCCGTGAGCTCGAGCAAGTCCGTTTAATGATTTGGGACTTGTTGGTATTTTTGGACGGGGGCTCGGGTGGGCCCAGGTGCCTCCCGAACCCCGCGCGAGGCCAAAAACCAACAAAAACCACTGATGGTGCACAACAGCTGGTGTGACCGCAGGTGCGGTTGCCCAGCCGCAGGTGCGGGACTGCCCCTACGGTCCCAGCCTCGCAGGTGCGATCCCCAGCTCATTTGCCCAAAGTCCGCAGGCGCGAGACTCAGGCCGCAGGCGCGTGACCGCAGGTGCGGTCCAGACTTTGCTGGTGCGACTTCCACTGCAGGCGCGGCTCTTCCTTCGTAGAAGCGGGACCGCTGGTGCGGATCCCAACCCCGCAGGTGCGAGCCCAGGGTCCCAGGCCCTTTTCCGTAAGGGCGATCGTTTTCTCGCAGGCGCGAGACTGCACCTGCGGTCCTATGGTCACGGGTGCGGAAACCCCGGTTGGCAGCCCTCTTAAAATGTCCAAAATTTTGGGTTTTCCTCATTCCTTCCATCTTCAAACTGAATTAGAGAGCATTCAAGCTTAGGGCATTACCTTCCACGACCACCCACTGTAAGAGGTAAGTAAAACCCTATAAAAACTTCTAATTTTAACAATAATTCCTAGCTTAATTCACTAATAAACCACCTAAAATCATTGAATTAGGTAGTAAACTTTAGGGTTCTTAGGAATTTCNGGAAATTGATTTATTTGGTACTTATTAATGATTATAAATCCATTATGTCTAGATATTCTCGATTCGGATTTGGATTCGAGAGGAAAGGCTGTGATTGAGGCTTGACTTGCAATTTTTGAAGCCAAGGTAAGTATTTGGCTTAACCTCAGCTTGAGGGATTAGGTATAGAGTCCTTTTTGCTATGTGCAACTCATGTCCAACGTATAGGCGTGGTGACGAGTGCCTATGCGTTGTGGTCAAGTATGCCCGTGAGTCAATTGTGATGAAATTTGCTATGTTCCTAAGATTCCCCGCACTATGAGTAAATTATGAATTAAAAGTGATACTTGATGTTGTTTCATGACGTGGAGAGTTATTGAGTTATTTGCTCCACTTGAGGCTTACACTGTTGAAATTGTATTACAGATGCGAGGTTGGTTATAGCTGAGACCCTTGTCGGGCATTTGTGATGTCGTAAATGATGATTTCTCCTTCCTGGGACAATAGAATTTTACTGAATATTTCCATGCACTTGAGACTTCATGTTGTTGAATTTCATATTATTGTTGCCTTGTGTTTTATTATTCGTCGCACGAGGGGACATGTCGTGTTGATTGAGTGTTGTTATGTATTCACAGGGGGACATTCCGTGCCGAGTGATTGTGAGGTTATGGTTGAGAAGGGTTGTTTTGCCTATCTGGCCTATGTTCGTGATTCTAGTGCTGATGTTTCTTCCATAGAGTCCGTGCCTGTGACTCGTGAATTTCCAGAGGTATTCCCTGCTGGCCTGCCAGGTATGCCACCCGACAGGGATATTGATTTTTGTATTGAGCTAGCTGAGGGCACTTAACCCATTTCTATTCCCCCGTATCGTATGGCTCCACCAGAATTGAAGGAATTAAAGGAGCAATTG
>ML275891.1:0-23295 GCA_005239495.1 Nicotiana undulata
GGGGTCCGGGAGGCACCTGGGCCCACCCGAGCCCCCGTCCAAAAATACCAACAAGTCCTAAATTATTAAACGGACTTGCTCGAACTTACGGAACACTCAAAACAACACTAAAACTCAAAATCACTCTCCAAAACCCTTGAATTCAAAACTTAAGAACTTGAAATTCTAGAATTCACTTTAATGGCCGAACCGGCCTAAACCACTCGGAATGACCTCAAATTTTGCAGATAAGTTATAAATGACACCACGGAACTATTCCCGGTCTCGGAATCTCATTCGGACCTCGGGTGCATAACATCACTTCCAAGTCGCATTTCAAATTCTTTAAAATCTCAAAACCTCATATTTGATCTGAAACCACTCAATTCACGCCCGTTTTACACCAAATTTTACAGATAAGACAGATAATATATAATAAACCTGTTTCGGGCTCCGAAACCGTAACACGGGCCCGGTAACAAGGTTTTACACAATTATTCACTTTCACATTCCTTTAATATTTTCAGAAAAAAATTTCTTTTAAAAATTCATTTCTCGGGCTTGGGACCTCGGAATTCGATTCTGAGCATATGCCCAAGTCCCATATTTTCTTAGGGACCCTTCGGGACCGTCGAATCACGGGTCCGGGTCTGTTTACCATATATGTTGACCAAAGTCAACTATATTCATTTATTAATTATCAAAACTCATTTTCATCAAAATTTCACATAATAGCTCCCCGGCTACACGCCCAGGCTGCGCACGCATATCGAGGTGAGATCAACGGAGGCTTTAAAGGCCTCGGAACACAGATTTAGCTGAAATTACTCAGGATGACCTTTTGGGTCATCACATCAAGTCACTATCGTGCCCCCTTTTTTAATCGCACGGGTTAGGTACGGAAAGATTGGGTTTATGACACTTTGGACAACTCCTTAAAAGAAAGAGGTTAAAGGAAGAGTCGCCACCTAACGATTTTTATGGTGCGTTAGGGCACTTAGAGTTGATAACTCATGAACTAGTTTGCTTTACCAGAGATTGGGTAAGGGCTTGAAATTATCCCAAGGGGAAGGTGTTAGGCACCCCTCAAGATTCACAACTGTGGGTCCCAGCCAATAAGTTTTGTGAATTTGGACGGTGAACAAGTAGCAAGTAAGGTTCATATAAGAGGGGATTTTAAACAAGCTTAAAAATCTTTAAACGTTTGGAGAAAGTATAAACATAAACAATTGAAAAAAAAAGAAATTGTCCTAGGTTTAAAGTAATACGGATCACTTCAATGCAATACCCGGTATGTCACACCTCGAGGAGGCGGCTACATGTGGTATTAGCGCACCGGTCATCATATCTGTATTCTACCCTTCTCGCCCCGTAAGGTTATTTAAAACGCATGTGTTGGTCACGAAAGCTTATTGCGTGCCATTACCCGTCCCATCCTATGAGTCCTGGAGGGTGATTAGGACTACTAATCCTACAATGTGAGTGCTAGGCTGGACATCCTAGGTTTAAAGGATAAAATACTATGCGACAAGCATAACAAGTAGGACTTCACATATGAAAGGACACATAGGGACAAATAAAGGCTCATCGATACCTCCACAAGTAGACATATGATTGGCACGTCTCAAACACAACTAAAGTCTCAGAAAGGGAAGTTTCAAGACAAGGGAGTTTTAGTAAAAGAGCAGTAGTTTAAGTTCAAATCTGAACGAGTTAAAACCGAAGTATTTAAAATAGTAATTGCAGGAATACAAGTATCAAAAGCATTTTTTAACTCGGGAGCATACAGTTACTCAGAATACTTTTGGAAAGCAGTAAATCGAGCGTAAGTACATTAGTTATTTGAAATTTGAAAATCCAGTAATGGACTGAAAATTCAGTAATTTGTAAAACTGCTTTTAAAAAAATAGTTCAGAAAAGACTTTAGGAGTAATACAACAGATTTAAAACTTAACAGTTTGAAGCTAGATCAGAAGTCAGAAATCAGCGATTGAGGAACAAGAAAGTGCACTGTTTAAGAGCTGTTTTTAAAGTGAAATACAGGAGTTAGACAAACAAAATAGATTTCCAGGAAAGGGGCAGGAACATCAAAGTTTATGAATTTCCAAAGGGCAGATTAATAGAGGTCTGGTAGATTCGATTCAATTACGTGTTAAACCTAAGGTTTGCCTAGGCGTCTTAATATTTGCCTAATTGTTTTAAGGGTGACATACAAGCTCAGACTTTGATTTTAAACATGTTTGCAGAAAAGTTTGTTTTAAACGAATCGGCCAGATTTTATTAGATTAAGCATGCTAAGTAGTGGTTTAGCGATCGAAACTCGAACAAGTATAGCCCTAGCAGCAGGATATCTAATGCACAAAGGGTTCCTAATAACATGGTTTCTAGAATGCCATGAATATGAAAAATGAAAGTTTATTTGTTCATTATTAAGTGATCAGGATCATGAGAGGAATGAATGACATGCTGAAAGTGAAAGACCTAAAAAACAGGATTTCTAAGATATCCAGTCCTAAACAGGTTGTTCTATTGCACAAATAGGTAAATAAATCCTATGAACATGTTCTCTACCCATTATGGAAGCTAAACATGCATATTCCCCCACCCGTTTCACTATATAGCCCCAGCGGTCTATTTACATGTTATTACAGCCCAAATATCGAATGAATTACAGTAATTGAAAGAAAACAAGAAGTTACTCTATAGGGAGCCTTCACATAGGCCCAATCTTCCAGCCTCACCCCTTTCAACTTCACATCCTTATCCAGCCTGGGTACGGCAAAGCTCCCAAAGGGCCTAAATGGGGGCCCTGGCCAATACCAGCACCCAGGAATGTCGAAAGTTACACAAGTGCAGTGTAGAGTGCCCTACCTCAGTGTCTCAAGGTTTATAGGGAACTCATGGTTCCCTAAGCGATGCTCACACTGAGGAGGGTAGAACCTAAGGGTCTAGGAATTGTGAAAGTGCTTTTGAAAGGGAGTTTTGAGTTTGAAAAGAAGTTTTGAAGTCACATAGGTTCAGGGAAAACACATAAGGACTAATGTTAAAGTAGCAGAGAGTTCTAACTCAGTAGGATACCAAGGAACAATCAGAAACAGGGAAAGGGGTTCAGGGGACAAATAAGGGTGATAGTATGTAATAAGTTTAGGTACAGATTCAACCCATAGAGATACCAAATAGTACACAGCTGCTACACAAACATATAGGGGATAATAAGCATATCGGAGGAATGGGGAACATCTACAGTATAGGACATGATAAGCTACAGAAAACAACACAGGATTAAGTTAAACTAGAAAAAGAAGAGAGATCATATAAGGGATTAGACATGCTAGTGACAGGGTAAGCAATAGAACCACAAATAGAAGCACAAAAGAAAGAGCAAGAACCTTAAGCAAAATTGAAGCACATTGTTTGGAGTGAAATAATATTAACTGGGACATATCAGTGATGCAAGTAAAGAGCAGCAGAAGAGAGAGTATTGAATAACACAGTGTCAGCCTTGGCTTAGCAACCGGCTAGTAGCAAGTTGCAGATAATAATAGAGGCAAAAGAAGGCCAAGATAAGTAGAATGAAAGAGAGTAATATAGAGAGAATGAAGCAGTATTCGACCGATGCTAATGTCAGGAGAATGCAAAATCAATCAGTGCGGAAGAATACACGGTTCCCTTGAATTGTGGGATTCAAAATTCTAAGAATGATAAAGAACACTCAGCATATAAGACAAATAGAAGACTGTACAGAGTTAAATAAGGAAAATATCAAAGTAACATGGTAATTAAGGAACTCAGATCAGTCAATGAGTTGTTAAGACAAGCAATCCCTTAAGGGATTCAAATTCAAACGGTAGGAACATATGCCACATAAGGTAATAAAATCAGTATCATGCCAATAATGAAAGAATCAAAGTTTACTAAGTATAGGGTAGCCAATTAAGACTAAATTCAGACGACTTCGATTAGGGAAAGCATATAAGGCAATGGAATCAATCAATTTAAGTGGACAAACAACATTCCAATGTTTTAAAAGAGATCTTCCAATCAGACCATCGAATAAGGAAAATCAGAACCAATCAAGAGAAAGTTGTGATTCAGCATATAAACAGAGAAGACAAACAATCGTAGCAAATAAGCATGGCTTAGTAGTATTGACAGAAAGAGACATGAATTTGAACAAACATATGAGATAGAATCACACGGAGATGTCACAAGTAGACCAAAGGTTTATTCGAAGCATGATAATCATAGAAAACTCAGCAGGAGTCAAACAGTAAGAGAACCAAACACAGAACCGCAAAAAATTAGGGTTTTTAACATAGGCAAGATAAAATCACTAAATCATCACGATATGCATGGAACAGGCTTAAGCATGAAAGAGAAACTCAGTTAAGACTAGCATATAAGAGGTTTTGAGAAACCCTAGTTTCGAAAAATGAAGTAAAACATTTAAAAGTTGTTGAATCTCAGAGATTCAGCTGAAGATAAAGTAAAACATGAAGAAATAAGTAGGAATCGTTAAAAATACCAGAGATTTAATAGGTTTAGGCAAAAATTAGGATTTCATAAGAACCCAGAGAAAGATCGGAGAACCTGTTGTAAAACTCAGAGACGGTGGTGGTTAGAGCACCATCGAGTCGAACCTCGCTGGAGAAGGCCGGAAACATCCAGGCAGGAGCCTTCATGGCTGTCTGGCATGGTTGAAATCCTTAAAGAGGATTAGAGACGAAGTAGCCGGAGTGATGTGGCTTCATGGTGGCCGGTGGTTGAAGGGGTGAGCATGGGAGTGGCCGGAGATGAATGCCATCGGAGGAGATGAAGAGCCAGAAGGATCTAGAGAGAACTGGGAGCGAAGGGTTCGACAAGAGAGAGAGAGAGAGGGAGATGGGAAATGAGAGACGGGGGAGGGGGTAAGTGAGATTAATTATGGTAACAATTAATCTGGGCCGTTGATCTCGTTTGAACAACGGCTCAGATTGAATGGGGATTGGGCCGGGTTGGTTTGGGGTTTGTGTTGGGTATTTTTGGGTTTGGGTTTGGGTATTTAATTGGGTTTGGTTTGGGTATTTTAATTGGATAGATTTTAAAGTGAAGGTGGCCAAATATTAAATACCCCAAAAATAGATAAATAATTAAATAAACGTCCAATAATTGTACAAAAAAATGAAATTGGGTTAAAATAGATGAAATTATAGTAATTAAATAATGTTAAATATAAAAAATGAATAATTTTTGAATTACAACAACATAAAGTATGCAATTGGGCTATAATTGCAAAATCACTGTAAATAAAATTAAATGATACCCAATTGGTCAAATTATGAAATAATTGAATTTTAACAGCTAGAAAATGATATACTAAGCTGGAAACATTTTGAAATTATTTATAGCATGGTTTATGAATTATTTGAATCTGAAATATTAAAATAAACAGGAAAATAATTTAATAAAATATGGAAAAATAGGGGAAAATACTCATTATTACAAAGAGTAATTTTGAAAGCTTATATGCAATTTTAAAATAATTTGAGAAAAAATTGGGTATCATCAGCTGCCTCTCTTTACCCAGGAAGGATGAAAGAGTTGTCGGGTAAAGATATGATGGCCAATTTTGACCTGAGATGAAGCTGCGGGATAGAATTCGGCCGCACCCTAGTTTCTGAGCTGCCTACATATCCCTGGTTTTACAGGAATTAGGCCGCATGTAGTTCCGAAATCATCGGCGAAATATACCGATGATGTTTTACAAGAATAGACACAAGGTGCATGGTGGGGTGAGAATACGAAGATCTTTCGGGGTTGTGTCGAAGAACTGGAGCGGTCCACTCCTGCCTGGTTGGCTGTTCCGGCCGGGTTACCTACAAATAAAGAACGAACGTATATTGTGCGTAATATAAACATGATGCAAGTTCCCGTCGGACTATGAATGATGTCTTTGGACCGTTAAGATGATGTCCTTAGACCATGATGTCCTGGGCCATGAATCGCTTGGTGCGGGATTCGCAGGCTATGAAATGATATTCTCGGGCCATGAGGATGGTGCCTCCGAACCATGGTGCCTTTGAATAATGATATGCAAGTTGAATATAAGAGATCTGCAGGCTATGAAGTGATGTTCTCGGGCCATGAGGATGGTGCCTCTGAACGATGACGCCTTTGGACAAGTTGGCGATGTTTCAGCCCATGAAGAATGCAGTAGTATGATGTTGACAAGACAGATCTTAGTCTTGCGATTTGCGAAAAGAAAGAGGGCAGAGATTAGCCCGAAAGAAAGCGTAAATAAATATCATAATGAAAGGCGACTGCTTTGAAAGGGTAGAAAGGAGCTTAGAGTAGTGCGATAAGATGCGGAGAGAGGTAGCGTGGAACCTCGGAAGGCAGGAGGACAGCCTTATGCAAGAAGCAAACACAGATGGAGGTAGAGCTTAACCTCGGAAGGCAGAAGTTAGCCTTATGCAATGTGAGAAAAATGCAGAGAGACAATGCTTAGTCTCAGAAGGCAGAAAGTTAGCCTTATGAAATGTGAATGCGGATGGAGGTAGAGCTTAGCCTCGAAAGATGGAGACAAAGCTTAGTCTCGGAAGGCAGAAAGTAGCCTTATGCAAAATGCGAATGCAGATGGAGGTAGAGCTTAACCTCGGAAGATGGAGACAAAGCTTAGTCTCGGAAGGAAGAAAGTATCCTTATGCAAGATGCGAATGCAGATGGAGGTAGAGCTTAACCTCGGAAGATGGAGACAAAGCTTAGTCTCGGAAGGAAGAAAGTATCCTTATGCAAGATGCGAATGCAGATGGAGGTAGAGCTTAACCTCATGCAAGATGGAGACAGAGCTTAGTCTCGGAAGGCCGAAAGTAGCCTCATGCAATGCAGAGAATAAAGTGATAATAAAGGTTCTTAGATGATGATAAAGTGCGATGATACGACTATTGTGAATGAATCATCGTTTGCAATGATGATAGTAGTAAGCGTTGGCATGTGCAATGAATTAGAGAGTGTATCCTTGAGAAGCATGCGTCTTATGAGGGTAGAGGGATGTCTTGGGCATTCGCCGTATTTGTGCCTGCATCCAAAGAAAAATCGTAAGTTCTGTAGAGGGAAGGGTTAGTTCGTATCCCTGCTAGCTCGGATCGGCCTATCTGCTTGATGATGATGACTTTGTTTGTACCACAGGGGTAGCGTTGCTAAAACAAACTGTTTTCGAGAAATAAATATGCATGGTTTTATAAAATATGATATAACATATAGAAAATAAAAGTTTTCTTTGGATGAACTGACGACCATGACGTGGTTCAAGACATTGCCACCTCTCTTGCTGCGGAGATCTGAGGGTCATCCTCAATATTCTTCTCCAATTTGGATGGGTGAAGGCTTCTGGCTATTACTGGTGCGGTACTCGGCTGAACTTGCTTCAGAATTTTCAGGTGACCGAACCCACAGGGCTGCCTACGTATCCCCTCTTAAACGGGAATCAGGTCAGGTGTAGTTCATTTTACAACATTGATAGAAGCATAACCATTACACATAGTAGCGCTTGACTGCATCTGAATTGATTGGTTTAGGCCAAACTTCTCCATCCATTTCCGCCAGTATCAGTGCTCCTCCTGTTAGCACTCAGTGAACCATGTACGGGCCTTGCCAATTAGGAGAGAATTTCCCTTTTGCTTCGTCTTGATGAGGAAATATTTTCTTTAACACCAGCTGCCCCATTGTGAATCGTCTTGGTTTGACTTTCTTGTTGAAGGCTATGGTCATTCTGTTCTGATATAGCTGACCATGACAAATCGCGTTCATTCTTTTTCCGTCTATGAGGGCCAACTGCTCATAATGGCTTCTTACCCATTCTGCGTCGCTGAGTTCAGCTTCTTGTATAATTCTCACGGATGGAATTTCAACTTCAGTAGGAATGACGGCTTTTGTACCGTATACGAACATGTAAGGATTTTCCCCAGTTGATGTGCGAACCGTGGTGCGATACCCCAACAGAGAAAATGATAACTTCTCATGCCATTGATTGTGCTTTTCTATCATATTTCTTAGTATCTTCTTGATGTTCTTGTTGGCAGCCTCAACGGCTCCGTTCATTTGAGGTCTGTATGTTGTAGAATTCTTGTGCTTGACCTTGAAGGTTTCACACATCACTTTCATCAAGTCACTGTTGAGATTGGAACCATTATCGGTGATGATTGACTCTGGGACTCCAAACCGACAAACAATGCGGCCGCGGACAAAGTCAGCTACCACTTTCTTAGTAACTTCTTTGTAGGATGCTGCTTCGACCCATTTGGTGAAATAGTCAATGGAAACCAGAATGAACCTGTTTCCGTTAGAGGCAGCATGCTCGATTGGTCCAATAACATCCATGCCCCAAGCGGAAAACAACCAGGGTGAGCTTGTTGCATTAAGCTCACTAGGAGGTACCTTTATCATATCCCCATGTATTTGACATCGATTCCATTTGCAAACATACTGGATGCAATCTGTTTCCATGTTCATCTAGAAATAACCAGCCCGAAGAATCTTCTATGCTAGAACAAACTCGTTCATATGAGGACCGCATGTACCAGCATGTATTTCCTCCAACAGCTTCGTTGCTTCCTTTGCCTCGACACATCTTAGCAAACCCAGATCGGGAGTCCTCCTATATAGTATTCCTCCGTTGTGAAAGAAGTTGTTTGATAATCTTCGTAGAGTGCGCTTATGAGTGGCATTTGCAAGTTCTGGGTACTCTCCCTCTGCCAAGTACTCCTTAATATCATGAAACAAAGACTTTCCATATACTTCCTCTTCAACGTGGGCACAGTAAGCCGGCTGAGTGTGAATCCCCGCCGGGATAGGATCAATGAAATTCTTATCTGGATGCTGGATCATGGATGACAAGGTGGCCAGTACGTCGGCGAACTCATTCTGGATTCTGGGAACATGCTGAAATTCAATCTTTGTGAACCTCCTTCTCAATTCCTGCACACGATGTAGGTATGGCAGTATCTTGGAATTCTTGGTCGCCCATTCTCCTTGAAATTGGTGTATTAATAAGTCCGAATCACCAATCACTAATAATTATTGAACATTCATGTCGATGGCCAAGTTGAGCCTAAGGATGCAGGCCTCATATTCAGCCATGTTGTTGGTGCAGGGGAACCTGAGTTTGGCGGATACCGGGCAGAGCTGACCAGTTTCTGAAATTAAGAATGCTCCAATACCCACGCCTTTGAGTTCACGGCCCCATCAAAGAACATCCTCCAACCGTCGTAGGATTCTGCAATGTCCTCTCCTACGAATGATACTTCCTCATCGGGGAAATACATTTTTAAAGGTTCGTATTCTCCGTCCACGGGATTCTCAGCAAGATGATCGGCTAATTCTTGTCCCTTGACTGCCTTTTGAGTTACATAAATTATGTCGAACTCACTTAACAGGATCTGCCATTTAGCCAGCTTGCCAGTGGGCATAGGTTTCTGAATGATGTACTTGAGCGGATCCATCCTCGATATGAGGTACGTTGTGTAGGCACAGAAATAATGCCTCAGCTTCTGTGCAACCCAAGTCAAACCACAACAGGTGCGCTCTAATAGAGAATACAGGGCCTCATACGGGGTGAACTTCTTGCTGAGATAGTAAATTGCTTGCTCCTTCCTCCCTGTTTCATCATGTTGCCCGAGAACGCAACCAAAAGCTCCATCTAATACAGCCAGGTAGAGTAACAGGGGCTTACCCGGCTCTGGGGGTACCAAGACCGGTGGTGGTGAGAGGTACTCTTTGATTCTATCGAAGGCTTTTTGACAATCCTCGGTCCATTTGGTGGCAGCATCCTTTCTTAGCATCTTGAAAATTGGTTCACAAATGACGGTAAACTGGGCTCTGAACCGGCTGATATAATTGAGTCGTCCCAGGAAGCTCATAACGTCCTTTTTGTTCCTTGGTGGAGACAATCCTTGGATAGATTTGACCTTTGATAGATCTAGCTCTATTCCTCGACGACTGACAAAGAATCCTAGCAGCTTGCCGGCAGGAACCCTGAACGCACACTTTGCGGGGTTAAGTTTCAGATTGTATTTCCTTAACCTGTTGAAGAACTTTCTCAAATCTACCATGTGATCAACAACTTTCTTTGATTTGATGATGACATCATCCACATATACCTCGATTTCCTTGTGAATCATATCATGGAATATAGTAGTCATGGTTCTCATGTAAGTGGCCCCTGCATTCTTCAGACCAAATGGCATCACTTTGTAGCAATACACCCCCCATGGCGTAATGAATGCCGTTTTCTCAGCATCTTCCTCGTCCATCCAGATCTGATGGTAACCAGCAAAGCAATCCACAAAGGACTGCAGCTCGTGCTTGGCACAGTTGTCAATTAAGATGTGTATGTTCGGCAGGGGGAAGTTGTCTTTCGGACTGGCCCGATTGAGATCCCGGTAGTCGACGCAAACTCTGACCTTCCCATCTTTCTTTGGTACCGGCACAATGTTGGTTAACCATGTAGGATATTCGACCACTCGGAGAACCCCGACGTTGATCTTCTTGGTGACCTCTTCTTTGATTTTCAAGCTCATGTCTGGTTTGAACTTCCTGAGCTTTTGCTTCACTGGTGGGCATGTTGGATTGGTTGGCAGCTTGTGGGCCACAATAGATATACTGAGGCCAGTCATGTCATCATATAACCAGGCGAATATGTCCTCATATTCCCTTAAAAATTCTGTATATTCCTCCCTTTATGACGGCGATAGATGAATGTTGATGCGTGTTTCTTTGACGTTCTCAACGTTTCCCAGGTTGACAACCTCAGTCTTGTCCAAGTTAGACTTAGGTCTATTCTCAAAGTTCTCGACCTCTTTAATAATATCCTCAAGTATATCATCCTCGTCTGACTCGGAATCCATTTGTTGCACTGCCTCGTTGCAAGTCACAGTCGTTGGTTCATCAAGATAAGTAATAGTAATGGTGTGTAAAATAAAGTAATGGAGAGGAAAACAATAACAAATAGATATAAGTAAATGTAGGATTTATAAAGAAATTGGAAATGCTTTGATAAATTGAGTAATTGTTTGAACATAAGAGCTCTTTTCTTGCAGAAATTAAAAATGCGAAAAGGAAGGAAATGCTTTGAATAAATAAACTGTAAATAATGTTTGTTTTGTTAGCCTTGCTACCCCGAGGCTCGACGGGCTTTGGTCGTCCTGATAGACCAATTGTGGAGATGTGATCCCTTGCTCGCGACTTTTATGTAAGGGCCTTCCTCCCCCTCCTCTTCAAAGATGACACAACAGTCCATATCCTCATTATCCAGAAAAAGATCCCTCATTGCCGCTAGCGCTTCTTCTTCGTCTGTACCATATATGACGTCGGCTGGCTGGAAAGTCTGCTCTATGCGGGGTATTAGTTGTTCCAATGGGTAGTAAGGTCCGCGCCATGGTGGCGACCAGTCCTTGAACTCCTTCCAAGTGTACTCGTACCCTAGACCAAAAGTAGTACCATGCTTCTTGAGTGTTATTGGCTTTGTTAGTCCTTGAAGATGCTTACCGAGCCCCTTACCCGGCTCGTACCCTTGCCAGTTCAGTATGCTTCCGGTCTTACTACCCCACCACTTGTCTTTGTCAATAGCGTTAACACGATCTATGTTATGATATATTTCTCCGCCCAACTTTCTCCTTCCATCGATGACCGAAAAGGTCTGGCGACCGTAGATATGGTTGCTACCGTCGCCATGAATGATTACCTCCTGATGGTTCCATTCAAACTTCACGGCTTGATGTAGGGTTGATGCCACGACCCCAGCAGCGTGGATCCAAGGTCTTCCCAATAGTAAGTTGTAAGATGTAGGCACATCTATCACTTGGAAATCTACATCGAACCAAGTTGGTCCCATCTGTAAGAACAAGGTGATTTATCCCATGGTGGACCTCTGCGAACCATCGAAGGCTTTTACGTTGATCTCTCCTTCTTTTATCTCATGTAAACCTTTGCCCAATTTCTTGAGCGTGACCAGCGGACAGATGTTGAGGTTGGAACCTCCATCAATTAGGATCCTTGTGATGAAATGATCCTCACATTGTACCGTGATGTGTAGTGCTCTATTATTCCCTAGACCCTCAGGCGGTAGCTCATCTTCATGGAAAGTGATCTTATGGCTCTCCAACACTTGTCCTACCATGTTTTCCATTTCCCCATTGGTGATATTGTCAGGCACATATGCTTCACTCAGCACCCTTAGCAAAGCATTCTTGTGAGTTTCAGAGTTTTGTAACATGGAGAGGATGGATATCTAAGCTGGCGTTTTGTTCAGCTGGTCGAGGACTGAGTACTCCTTAGCTTGTATCTTTCTCCACTGATCATCAGAACCCGTTTCAATGATAGGGGGACGACTGTTGGCCTGCTTGCTAGACTCGGCCAAATGCTCAGGGGTATAAACTCTGCCAGTTCTCGTCATACCCTGTGCAGCGATGGCTTCTTCAGACTTGCCTTTACCTTTCCTCCTTGCTTCACCGGTATAGTCCCATGGAATGGTGTCCGAGTAAAAGGGTGTCGTTGTTGACATTGACACTGGAATAGATGAGGTCATTCTTATTCCTGCCGGAGTATATGTTATAGATGGCCGGATTGCAACTTCGAGCGGTCGCACAAACTCGACTTCGATCGGCCCTGGGGCTTTTCCTTTGGCGGGTGGTCTTGATTCAAACTCAAGTGGAATGGACATATTTACCTCGACTTCCTCAGACGGCAGCATCTGGACTACGATCAGATTAAGAGAAATTGCAGGCTTCTTTGGATCACCATCGGCAATTAGCCCAATTGATCCTTTAGAGTCCCAGTCATCTTCAACCTCAATCATGTGGACACCACCCTTATGGTCAGGCGACGGATTATTGCGAACATTAGGAGCAGGGTCCTTGGCTACAATGATCTTGTTATCTATGAGGGTTTGTATCTTGTCTTTCAAGGAACGACATTCCTCGAGGGTGTGTCCCTTCATACCAGAGTGGTAAGCACAGGTTTTGTTTGGGTTGACCCACTGAAATGAGTTCTCAGGGATGACAACAAGGATGGGTGTGACATAACCTGCGGCTTTAAGCTTTTCATATAATTGGTCAATGGGTTCAGCTATGGTAGTATACTGTTTTGGTGGACGACGGTCGAAATTTGGGCGAGGTCTTGGGAAGTTTTGGCGAGCAGGTGGTGATTGGTAGTGAGAAGGTTTGGAATTGTAAGAATTATAGACGGGAGCTGGCTGGGAATATCTGGGCGAGGTAAGCTGATATGTGGGTAGTGGAGCTTGGTAGGCGGGTGAGGCTGTCTGGTATTGAGGCGAAGATGCTTGGTAACTTGGAGCTGGTTGGTTTGTGAAGGAAGGTGCGGGGTATACTTGATATTTGGGAGGGGACTTGGCTTGTTGTGCCACCATCACGGCTCCTACATCCTTTTTCTTGGACACACCACCGGATTGCAGAGCTTTGTTGGTAGCCTGTAAGGCTTCAAAGTTAGTAACCATACCGTTTTTTATGCCTTCCTCGATTCGTTCTCCCAATTTGATGATATCAGAAAATTTGTGCCCTTCAACCATCATCAGCCGCTCATAGTACTGAGGATCCTGAGCGCGCACGAAGAATTTCTTCATTTGTTCTTCTTCCAAGGCCGGCCTGACCTTAGCAGCTTCTGACCTCCAACGAGTAGCATACTCGCGATAAGTCTCAGTTGGTTTCTTCTTCAAGTTCTGGATGTAGAACACATCCGGTGCATTCTCCGTATTGAATCTGAATCTATCCATGAAGTCTGTAGCCATGTTCACCCAATTGATCCATTTCTTTGGATCCTGATTGATGTACCATGATAGTTCATCACCTTTCAAACTCCTCATGAAGAGCTTCATGTGGATCCTTTCATCTTTTCCCACACCGACCAATTTGTCGCAGTAAGTCCTCAGATGGACTCTTGGATCACCAGTACCATCGAACATCTTGAACTTAAGAGGTTTGTACCCCTCGGGAAGTTTGACATCAGGCTGTATGCAAAGGTCCTCATAATTCAATCCTTCAACCCCTTTAACTCATTCGACGCCCTGAACTCGGTTGGTCAATTTCTTGAGTTCCTCGGCCAGATTCCTGATGAGCTTGTCCTTTTCGTCAGATTCATATGTATGTGGTGTGGAGTGAGCTATAGTTTCCACATAAATGGGGTTGTCATAAGCCTGGAAGTGGTCTTTCGTCTGATCCTGGGGAGGTGGAGTGTTATAGTTGCGTGGTGCTGGTGGAACGGGATCTTTGGGGTGATTGGGTTGTTTTGGGACGCTTTGGGGTAAAGTGGGGTTCAGAGCATTTGGGAAGTGAATGTCTGGGACGTTGAGGAAGAATGATAAGTGGGCCAAGTTCTTGACTTGATCAAGTTCCTCTTGGAACTTTAGCAGCTTCTTCTCTAGTGGAGTCATACCCTCGTGCAAAACCTGAATACCCTGTCCATCAACGATCTCAACCTGTTCATCCCTGTTGTCTTTTCTAGTACCTCTTGCATCTGCCATTTTAGTTTTACCCTTGCTTTTCCCTTTGGGAGGACTGGGAGGAGGAGTAGGAGGAGGGCCCTTTGATCTGGTGCAATAAGATATTGATGCCAGAGTGCACGAACCAACCTTTGGGGAAGGGGAATAACTAACAAAAAGGCAGTGACGTTAGTGGAGATATAAAGAATATTGCGATAATTTAAACACGTAATGCGAAAATGTAAAACGCATCCTAAGTTGGGGAACCTCTTTATGCCCAAGGTAGGCCTAGCGACAAATTAATTTGGAGAACTTAAATACTAAATGCCTCATTTTATTGATGACAAAAAATAGACAAATCCGACTTGACTCTAAGAATGCGAAAATATAAAATGTCACTAATGGCCAGTAGCCTTATTACATCAAAAAGCAAAGTAAGGACAAATCCTATTTATTTGGTCTCAGAAGGACCTTCCCCAGACTCGGCGCCTCTACTTGCTTTGATCAACATTCCCATCTCGCGGAATCCCAGCAGCAAATAGGTCTTGGCTAGAATTCCTCCTTCAGCTCCCTCGTTCTTTTGATAAGTTTCGATCCTCCTAAGGAATTTCTCTTCCAAGTCAACGATGCCTCGTTCCAAGTGTGTTAACATGTGGGTGGAAGTGATGGCCATGTCTTTCCATTCCTCGATCAACTTTTTGTTAGCTATGTGGATTTTGTGATGATCTTCTTCACAGTCACGGAGCCTTTTGCGCAGCTGGTTGAACTTAGTTGTTGCCTCGGCCTTCTCGTCTATGACCCTATGTCCTTGAGTGAAACCTGGCTCAAGATTTACTCCCCAATTATCTTCCAACCATCCCAGATAGTGAGGAGAGCAACCAGTGTGATACATGTCAGGTTCGATAGTATCCTTCTCCAAACGGATCCTGCAGTGCCACAATTGCTGAGCTTGACACTTGTGAGAGCTGTCATCATTTTGGAAGTCCGCCCTGAGATGACTCATTTTCTCGACCCTTGGGATGACTTGCTTCCTCCCTGCCTGCCTCATGACTCAAATCGGGACGTAAGGGTATGTCCCTCTAAGACCAATCAATATCAGGAACGGGGTATCTCTGGTCCGAATGATGAACTCGTCGGTCGGGAACCACTCAAACATCCATTGGATTTGATTCTCGGTCAAATCTCCCAATAACCCAACCCATCCCTTGGTATTTTCTGGTTGTGCAAACATGTCGGGGATGTAGTTCATACGCTTTGGATGATGGAAAGCAATATGATCATCCCAAACTCTCTTATGTATGTCTTGACGGTAGTCACCCCTTTGCAGATGCTCGGTGAGCCAGAGTTGGAGTAGCAGGTTGCAACCCTCAAAATGTTTCGCTCCCCGTTTACACTTTTCCAAAGCTTGGTATATGTCGGCAATGATCATGGGTACAATGTTGAAATCCTGTCCGTTGATCCCTTCCATCAAAGTCTTGGTAACCATGGCCAATCTGGTGTGGATTCTCCCCTTCTTCGTCGGGAAGACCATCAATCCCAAAAAGCAGAATATGAAGGCAAATACACGGCGGTGAATGTGTCCTAGAGAGGTGAGGGCGAATTCTTCCTGGTATGTGCGGTAGGACTGAATACGGCCATACCTCTCGTACAAGTAGTCAAAGGGGATGTACAAGTCTTCCAAACAGACTAAATCCGGATTCTTCTTCAGTCCCATCATCTTGAGAAAACCCCGGCCTGTTCGGTTTTTCGGGCATCAATAACCCTTGAGACTCCCAAGGCAAGCCAGCCAAACCCCCTATCTCCTCTAGCAACGGTGTCATCTCATTGTTCCCAAATCGAAAAACCGACCGATCACAATCCCAGAGTGTGGCGGCAGCCTCTATCATCATGTTATTTGGCTGAATGTCAAAAAGAGAAGGCAAGTTGCCCAGGTGTTTTCTGACTGCTGTTTTGTTGCTTGAATGCAAGTCTTCCCACCAGTTCAGAAGCTTTGGGTGGATGTTGGTGACCATGCCGAATCTGGGGACCTCGTGCCTCATTTCTGCAAAATAAACAGGTTAGGCCCTTACCCCCACCGGACTTGATTATTTAAGATCAATAATTAGCAATGAGCATTTAAGTTCTCCAAATAAATGCACAGAACGTGAAGGCGTCCTTTTGGGTTCCAGGGAAACCCAATGGACTTCGGACAAGGCTATCTTAAAAGTTATTGTGCGGACAACACGTTATCCTGACTAGGTTTGAACATGATGCATGCAACATACAATAGAGTAAGGTTTCTATTGGGGTTTTAGACCGGTACCCTTGAGCAGACAACTCAAGGGGGAAGGCACGAAACTGTCGACTGCACCGTTGATCGACTAGTTTTACCGCAAATACGCCTTTCTGAATTTAGGGGGTGATAATATTGGAAGAGCGCAACCACTCATTGTAAGCGTTGCTATATGATTTGTTTGGCATGAGTGGGATATGAATGCGGAGCATGATATGCAATAATAAGCATTAAAACAGATAGGCATGTATTTTCACGTTGAGGAAAGCGGTAGAGGAAGGAAATACAACAGTTATAATGGAAAGCGATTACAAAGAAACATGAAGATATGTCAGTTTCGTTCAGGTGAAATAAATACTTGCGAAAATTAAACAATTAACGGTATATAACGGGGATAGGAAAATGTGTAAGCATTTAAATGACAATTAAAAGCCCAAATGCACAAAGCAGATTGTAATGGTATAAGCCTAGGGAATATATCCCCAGCAGAGTCGCCATGCTGTCGTGCCCCCTTTTTCAATCGCACGGGTTAGGTGCGGAAAGATCGAGTTTATAACACTTTGGACAATTCCTTAAAAGAAAGAGGTGTAAGGAAGAGTCGCCGCCTAACGATTTTTATGCTGCGTTAGGGAACCTAGAGTTGATAACTCATGAACTAGTTTGCGTTACCAGAGATTGAGTAAGGGCTTGAAATTATCCCAAGGGGAAGGTGTTAGGCACCCCTCAAGATCCACAACTGTGGGTCCTAGCCAATAAGTTTTGTGAATTTGGACGGTGAACAAGTAGCAAGTAAGGTTCATATAAGAGGGGATTTTAAACAAGCTTAAAAATATTTAAAAGTTTGGAGAAAGTATAAACATAAACATTTGAAAAAAAAGAAATTTTCCTAGGTTTAAAGTAATACAGATCACTTCAATGCAATACCCGGTATGTCACACCTCGAGGAGGCGGCTACATGTGGTATTAGCGCACCGGTCATTATATCCGTATTCTACCCTTCCCGCCCCGTAAGTTTATTTAAAACGCATGTGTTGGTCACGAAAGCTTATTGCGTGCCATTACCCGTCCCATCCTATGAGTCCTGGAGGGTGATTAGGACCACTAATCCTACAGTGTGAGTGCTAGGCTGGACATCCTAGGTTTAAAGGATAAAATACTAGGCGACAAGCATAACAAGTAGGACTTCACATATGAAAGGACACATAGGGACAAATAAAGGCTCATAGATACCTCCACAAGTAGATATATGATTGGCACGTCTCAAACACAATTAAAGTCTCAGAAAGGGAAGTTTCAAGACAAGGGAGTTTTAGTAAAAGAGCAGTAGTTTAAGTTCAAATTTGAACGAGTTAAAACGAAGTATTTAAAATAGTAATTGCAGGAATACAGGTATCAAAAGCATTTTTTAACTCAGGAGCATACAGTTACTTAGAATACTTTTGGAAAGAAGTAAATCGAGCGGAAGTACATTAGTTATTTGAAATTCGAAAATCCAGTAATGGACTGAAAATTCAGTAATTTGTAAGACTGCTTTTAAAAAAATAGTTCAGAAAAGACTTTAGGAGTAATACAGCAGATTTAAAACTTAACAGTTTGAAGCTAGATCAGAAGTCAGAAATCAGCGATTGAGGAACAAGAAAGTGGACTGTTTAAGAGTTGTTTTTAAAACGAAATACATGAGTTAGACAAACAGAATAGATTTCCAGGAAAAGGGCAGGAACATCAAAGTTTATGAATTCCCAAAGGGCAGATTAATAGAGGTCTGGTAGATTCGATTCAATTACGTGTTAAACCTAAGGTTTGCCTAGGCATCTTAATATTTGCCTAATTGTTTTAAGGGTGACATACATGCTCAGACTCTGATTTTAAACATGTTTGCAGAAAAGTTTATTTTAAACGAATCGGCCAGATTTTATTAGATTAAGCATGCTAAGTAGTGGTTTAGCAATCGAAACTCAAACAAGTATAGCCCTAGCAGCAGGATATCTAATGCACAAAGGGTTCCTAATAACATGGTTTCTAGAATGCCATGAATATGAAAAATGACAGTTTATTTGTTCATTATTAATTGATCAGGATTATGAGAGGAATGAATGACATGCTGAAAGTGAAAGACCTAAAAAGCAGGATTTCTAAGATATGCAGTGCATGTCCTAAACAGGTTGTTCTATTGCACAAATAGGTAAATAAATCCTATGAACATGTTCTTTACCCATTATGGAAGCTAAACATGCATATTCCCCCACCTGTTTCACTATATAGCCCCAGCGGTCTGTTTACAAGTTATTACAGCCCAAATCGAATGAATTACAGTAATTGAAAGAAAACAAGAAGTTACTCTAAAGGGAGCCTTCACATAGGCCCAATCTTCCAGCCTCACCCCTTTCAACTTCACATCCTTATCCAGCCTAGGTACGGCAAAGCTCCCAAAGGGCCTAAATGGGGGCCCTGGCCAATACCAGCACCCAGGAATGTCGACAGTTACACAAGTGCAGTGTAGAGTGCCCTACCTCAGTGTCTCAAGGTTTAGAGGGAACTCATGGTTCCCTAAGCGATGCTCACACTGAGGAGGGTAGAACCTAAGGGTTTAGGAATTCTGAAAGTTCTTTTGAAAAGGAGTTTTGAGTTTGAAAAGAAGTTTTGAAGTCACATAGTGTCAGGGAAAACACATAAGGACTAATGTTAAAACAGCAGAGAGTCCTAACTCAGTAGGATACCAAGGAACAATCACAAACAGGGAAAGGGGTTCAGGGGACAAATAAGGGTGATAGTATGTAATAAGTTTAGGTACAAATTCAACCTATAGAGATACCAAATAGTACACAGCTGCTACACAAACAAATAGGGGATAATAAGTAGATAGGAGGAATGGGGAACAACTACAATATAGGACATGATAAGCTACAGAAAACAACACAGGATTAAGTTAAACTAGAAGAAGAAGAAGAGAGATCATATAAAGGATTAGACATGCTAGTGACAGGGTAAGCAATAGAACCACAAATAGAAGCACAAAAGAAAGAGCAAGAACCTTAAGCAAAATTGAAGCACATTGTTTGGAGTGCAATAATATTAACTAGGACATACCAGTGATGCAAGTAAAGAGCAGCAAAAGAGTAAAGTATTGAATAGCACAGTGTTAGCCTTGGCTTAGCAGCCGGCTAGTAGCAAGTAGCAGATAATAATAGAGGCAAAAGAAGGCCAAGAGAAGTAGAATGCAAGAGAGTAATATAGAGAGAATGAAGCAGTATTCGACCGATGCTAATGTCAGTCTGTGTGTGAAAGTGGGTCGTATTGACTGTGTTCGACCTCTTGCTCAATGAAAGAGCACAATATTTATATTTGAGAAATAGGTGATCACATAAGGTAAGAATCACAAATAGGAGAATGCAGAATCAATCAGTGAGGAAGAATACATGGTTCCCTTGAATTGTGGGATTCAAAATTCTAAGAATGATAAAGAACACTCAGCATATAAGGCAAATAGAAGACTGTACAGAGTTAAATAAGGAAGATATCAAAGTAACATGGTAATTAAGGAACTCAAATCAGTCAATGAGTTGTTAAGACAAGTAATTCCTTAAGTTAAGGGATTCAAATTCAAATGGTAGGAACATATGCCACATAAGGTAATAAAATCAGTATCATGCCAATAATGAAAGAATCAAAGTTTACTAAGTATAGGGTAGTCAATTAAGACTAAATTCAGACGACTTCGATTAGGGAAAGCAGAGAAGGCAAAGGAATCAATCAATTTAAGTGAACAAACAGCATTCCAAGGTTTTAAAAGAGATCTTCTAATCAGACCATCGAGTAAGGAAAATCAGAACCAATCAAGAGAAAGTTGTGATTCTATAGTTCAGCATATAAACAGAGAAGACAAACAATCGTAGCAAATAAGCATGGCTTAGTAGTATTGACAGAAAGAGGCAGGAATTTGAACAAACATATGAGATAGAATCACACGGAGATGTCACAAGTAGACCAAAGGTTTATTCCAAGCATGATAATCATAGAAAACCCAGCAGGAGTCAAACGGTAAGAGAACCAAACAAAGAAACGCGAAAAAATAGGGTTTTTAACATAGGCAAGATAAAATCACAAAATCATCACGATATGCAGGGAACATGCTTAAGCATGAAAGAGAAACTCAGTTAAGACTAGCATATAAGAGGTTTTGAGAAACCCTAGTTTCGAAAAAATGAAGTAAAACGTTTAAAAGTTGTTGAATCTCAGAGATTCAGTTGAGGATAAAGTAAAACATGAAGAAATAAGTAGGAATCGTTAAAAATACCAGAGATTTAAGAGGTTTAGACAAAAATTAGGATTTCATAAGAACCCAGAGGAAGATCGGAGAACCTGTTGTAAAACTCAGAGACGGTGGTGGTTAGAGCACCATCGAGTCGAACCTCGCCAGAGAAGGCCGGAAACATCCAGGCAGGAGCCTCCATGGTCGTTTGGCATGGTAGAAATCCTTAAAGGGGCTTAGAGACGAAGTAGCCAGAGCGATGTGGCTTCATGGTGGCTGGTGGTTGAAGAGGTGAGCCTGGGAGTGGCCGGAGCTGAAGGCCATCGGAGGAGATGAAGAGCCAGAAGGCTCTAGAGATAATTGGGAGCGGAGGGGTCGAGAAGAGAGAGAGGGGGAGATGGGAAATGAGAGACGGGGGAGGGGGTAAGTGAGATTAATTATGGTAACAATTAATCTGGGCCATTGATCTCGTTTGATCAACGGCTCAGATTGAATGGGGATTGGGTTGGGTATTTTTGGGTTTGGGTATTTAATTGGGTTTGGTTTGGGTATTTTAATTGGCTAGATTTTAAAGTGAAGGTGGACAAATATTAAATACCCCAAAAATAGATAAATAATTAAATAAACGGCCAAGAATTGTACAAAAAAATGAAATTGGGTTAAAATAGATGAAATTATAGTAATTAAATAATGTTAAATATAAAAAATGAATAATTTTCGAATTACAACAACATAAAGTATGCAATTGAGCTATAATTGCAAAATCACTGTAAATAAAATTAAATGATACCCAATTGGCCAAATTATGAAATAATTGAATTTTAACAGCTAGAAAATGATATACTAAGCTAGAAACATTTTGAAATTATTTATAGCATAGTTTACGAATTATTTGAATATGAAATATTAAAATAAACAGGAAATTAATTTAATAAAATATGGAAAAATAGGGGAAAATACTCATTATTACAAGAGTAATTTTGAAAGCTTATATGCAAGTTTAAAATAATTTGAGGAAAAATTAAGTATCAACAGTCACTGCATAGTTTTGAAGATTGACAAATGTCTGACCAGTTGAACCAGGTCCATCAGATCACACATTCTTGAACTGAATAGCTGGCACATGAACCGTATATGCATAGGAGATATTTGTGATTGTGACTTATCAATGAACCAAGAGATTGTCTCCTAATGCGAAAAGGTTGCAAACTGATGAGAGAATAGAAGCTGAATTCAGCAAGGAAAAGTAACAAAGGAAGGAAGTTGAGTAAATTCGAATTCTTTCTCCCAGGAAGAGTTGAACTAGAATTGATCGACAAACTCAACTACTGACTCTATAAATATTCAAAGTATTTCTGCTGTAATTCTGGACGCACAAGTACTGAAGTGAATCAAGGTCTGAAAGCAAAATTCCCAGAGTTATTTTGCAAGCAGATTTATTGTGCGATACAAAGGCTACAGATCAGCTAGAAGAACCAGTTTCATCGTTGATGTATTGAGTCTAGTTGATTGTAGTAGGTGTTTCAATATTGTATCTTATCAGCTTTCTTAGGAACAAATTGTAATAGGTACACATTGTTCAAGTTAGAGTTAACTTGAAGCTTGTAGAAATTAGCTAGAGGCTAGTTGATACAAAGGGATTAGAGTTAGTCCTAGGATTACAAAAGAGTTTATTTTGTAAGTCCGTTTTGGCTCAGAGTTTTTAGTGAAGAGTTTGAGCAAATCCTACTGAGGAGTAGGTCGTGGTTTTTTCACCTTTTGAGCCAAGTATTTTTCACGTAAAAATCTGTGTGTTTTTACTTTACTGCTTTTATTATTTCGCACCAGTAGAAGTTGGAACACGAAGAAGAATCAGGTTCTTCTTGTGAGACAGCACTCGAAAAAATGGGTACCACACATTTAACATATATTCTTGTGTGGTATTGACGTCTAAAACATCAATTGGTATTAGAGCAGGTTATCCTTGAAAAGGCAAACACCTTGGAAAAGATCAAAATGAGTGCACCACTTAGGAACTGGGAAGGTCAATCAAATACAAGGCCACCACTCTTCAATGGCCAGTACTACTCTTGGTGGAAGAACAGGATGAAGGACCACCTGATAGGAGAAGACTATGAACTCTGGGACATAGTCATTGATGGACCTCTAGCTACGATGAAGAAAACTGCTGAAGGTTTGGATGTACCAAAGACTAGGGCTGATTGCACTGCTGAAGACCTGAAGAAATGGGAGAAGAATGTTAAGGCCAAGAAGTGGCTAGTTTGTGGATTAGGTCCAGATGAATACAGCAGAATCCAAAGTTGCACCACAGCCAAAGAAATCTGG
>ML275894.1:2909-19757 GCA_005239495.1 Nicotiana undulata
CATAACACGGGCCCGATAACAAGGTTTTCACATAATTATTCACTTTCACATTCCTTTATTATTTTCAGAAAACAATTTTCTTTAAAAATTCATTTCCCGGGCTTGGGGCCTCGGAATTCTATTCCGGGCATACGCTCAAGTCCCATATTTTCCTACGGACCCTCCGGGACCATCACATCATGGGTCCGGATCCGTTTACCAAAAATGTTGACCAAAGTCAACTTTATTCAGTTATTCAATTCAAAAATCCCATTTTTATCAAATTTTCAGATGGAAGTTTCCCGGCTACCTGCCCGGGCTGAGCACGCATATCGAGGTGAGATTAACGGAGGCTTTCGGGGCCTCGGAACACAGATTTAGCTGGAATTACTCAGGATGACCTTTTGGGTCATCACACCCTTGGGCAGTTCAACATCGGGCTGTATGCAGAGGTCTTCATAGTTCAGCCCTTCAACTCCTTTGCTTCCCTCAACACCTTGAACCCAGCTGGTCATCTTCTTAAGTTCTTCAACAAAATTCTTGATGAGAAAATCCTTTTCTCTAGACTCAGATGTGTATGGAATGGGTTGGGTGGAGTGCAGCATAGTCTCCACCTTGATGGGGTTGTTGTGATGGCCTGGCGCCTGGGTGTAAAGGTGGTCATTTGTGGAGTTTTGTTGCTCGGAGACGAGTAGTGGAGAATTTCTTGGAGTGTGGCAAGCATTGTATTGTGGAAGAGTTTGATTCTTTGGTGGAGTGGTGTGGTGATGAGTTGTGGGATGATTCTGTTTGTTCGGGGTGTTTTGAGGAGGTATGATATTTTGGGTGTTGGGATGGTTGATGTCTGGAACACTGAGCGTGAATGATAAGTTTGCCAAATTTCGGACCTGCTCAAGCTCTCCCTGGAGCTTCAACAACTTCTGCTCGAGTTGTGACATAGTCTCATTCTTAACTTGAATACCCTGGCCGTTAGCGGCCTCTGTACGTTCAACTGATGTTGTGTTTGCTCAAATCTTCCATTTTCCTTTTTCCTTTGCTTCTTCCTTTGGGAGTACTAGGAGAAGGAGAGGGTGGAGGGCCCTTGGATCTTGTGTAGTATGATGATGCCAGAGTGCACGAACCAACCTTTGGGGAGGGGAATAATAAAAAGGAAAGAAAACAAAAATAAAAGGTAGCCAAGTCAGTAAGGATAATGAAAATGTATTGCGGTATTTAAACACGTAATGCGAAAATATAAAGCGTGTCCTATTTGGGAACCTCCTTGTGCCCGAGGTAGGCCTAGCGACAAATATATTTGGAGAACTTAAATGCCAAAATGCCTCATTTCATTAATGTAAAAATAGATGAATCTAAAATGACACTAAATAATAAGCAAGAAATAAAATCGCTAATGGCCATTTACCTTATTACATTGATAAAGCAAAAAAGAAATCCTATCCTACTTGGTCCCAGAAGGACCTTCCCCAGACTCGGCATCCTTGATTCCATCGAACAGATATCCTAGCTCTCGTAATCCCAGCAGCAGGTATGCTCTGGCCAGGTGTCCACCTTCACTCCCCTCGGCTTTTTGACAGTCTTCGACCCTTTTGATGATCTTGCCTTCCAACTCGACTATGACTCGTTCCACATATTCCAGCTTCTTGTTGGAACGGACGACCATGTCTTTCCATTCTTCAGTCAATCTCTTGTTGGTCATGTATCTCACGGTGCTCGCTTTTGCACTCATGAACTCTCTTGTGCAGCCGATTGTACTTGACCTGAGCTTCGGCACTCTCATCTATGATTCTGTGACCTCGGCCGGTCCCTGGCCTGATTAACCCATCCAAGTTGTCTTCTAACCATCCCGAGTAGAAAGGTGCGCAGCCTGCGTGATACCTGTCTGGTTCAATTGTGTTCTTTTCCATTATGATCTTGCAATGCCACATGTGTTGGGCTTGGCACTTGTAGGGTATATCGTCATCCTGAAAGTCAGCTCAAAAATGGCTCATCTTGTCGACCCTTGGTACAATTTGCTTTCTGCCTGCTTGTCTCACAACCCGGAGAGGAATGTAAGGAAATATTCCTCTCGACCCGATTAGCACCAGGTGTGGTGCATCCCTGGACCTGACGATGAATTCGTCTGTCAGAAACCACTCGAACATCCACTGTACCTGCTCCTCAGTCAGATTATCAAAGAACTCTACCCATTCCTTGGCAGTTTTGGGCTGAGCAAATCTATCGGGAATGTATGTCATCTGCTTAGGGTGATGGAAGGCGATGTGATCGTTCCACGCCCTTCGCGGAAATCCCTGTTGGTACTGACCCTTTTGTAGATGTTCTAAGAGCCACAGTTGTAGTAACAAGTTGCAACACTCGAAGTGTTTAGCCCCTCCCTGACAACGTTCTAGAGCTCGATAAATGTCTGTTGTGATCATTGGGACAGTGCTGAAAGTTTGCCCGTCAATTCCCTCCATCAATGTCTTAGTTACCATAGCTAACCTAGTGTGGATCCTTTCTTTCTTTGTTGGAAACACGATCAACCCCAGGAAGAAAACAATGAAGACAAATACCCTACGGTGAATATGTCCCAAAGATGTAATGGCAAATTTTTCATGGCAGGTACGGTATGATTTGTTGTGGTCGTACCTTTCATATAAGTACTCAAAAAGGATGATGAGTGGTCGTACCTTTCATATTTACACATTATGATTAGCATACAAGCATTTAATTCTCCAAATAAATGCACAGAATTTGATGATGTCCGTTGGGATGATGAAAAACCCGGTGGACTTTGGACAAGGCTATCTTAAAGGGTCATTGTGTGGACAACACATTAACCCAGCTAGGTTTGACCATGATGCATGTATAGTTTAACAGAGTAAGGTTTCTATGGGGTTTTAGACTGGTACCCTTGAGTGGACAACTCAAGGGGGAAGGCACGGAACCATCAACTGCACCGCTGATCGACTAGTTTTACCGCAAATAAGCCTTTCCGAATTTAAGGGTGATAAAATTATGAAGGGCGCAACCACTCATCAAGCGTTGCTATAGGATTTGTTTTGGAACAAGTGGAGTATGATGTTGAGCATGATTATGCAATAAGCAGTAAAGGCATGTAGTCATGTATTTGCATGTTGTGAAAACAGTAAATACAATAGTTATAATTTAAAAGCGATTACAAAGGGAAAACAAGGAAACATGTCCATTTTGCCTTTGAGAAAAATTAAATACTTAAAGGAAATAAACAATTAATTGCACATAAGGGGAAAGGGAAGAGGTGCAAATTCACAAAGTAGTTTGAAATGGTAAAATCCTAGCAATCCCCAAAAGAGTCGCCATGCTGTCGCGCCCCCTTTTTTCGACTCCTCCTCTTGGATCAGTCGGGGTCTTGACATTATTGGGACAACTCGTTTCCTTTTGGGAAAGGGGTATGCAAGGAATCGAAGAGTCGCCAACTAACGAATTAAGGTGCGTTAGGGCACCTATTTAGGGTCATTTACAAGCAAGATTTAGATAACCAGAGATAGGGTAAGGGCTTGAAATTACCCCAAGGGGTAGGTGTTAGGCACCCCTCGGAGTCCACAACTGTGGTTCCCAGCCAAACAACTTTGTGAATTTAAGCAAGTAGCAGTTAGGCAATTAAAGTTTAAACAAGTAAAAAGGCATAGAAGATTCGCAGTCTAAGCACACATGTGCAACAAAGTTTTGAAAAGCTTTGATGTACAAGTATAACAAAGGTTTAGAAAGATTTAATATCTAAATAAGATTTTTGAAAGAATTATAATCTAAACACATATATAAAGTCTAGGGGGAGTCCTAGGTTAATTATCCTATTGGATCACATCAGTACAATACCCGGTAATCACTCCTCAAAGAGGGGCTACACGTGGTATTAGCGCATTGGTCATCATATCCATATCTACCCTTCCCACCCCTTAACAGTTATTAAGCGAGTGTTATTTAGCGACCTCTATGCGTGTTGTTACCCGTCCTTCCTTAATGGTCCTAGAGGAGTTTAGGACCTCTATCTATAGGCAGTTCTAAACGGACCCTCAGGTTTAAAGGAGAAAATGCTAAGGCGACAAACAAAAACACATAGGACTTCAGCAAGTAAAGAGCAGGAAAGAGCAAATAAGGGGCTCAGTTTCACCTCCATAGATAATGCAAGTAAACAGCACGACTCAAAAAAAATTAAGGGGGCAGTATTGTTAAATAAAATCCTAAGACATGGTGTCTAAATGAGTACCAGAACATAAGAAAGATACAGCTTTATTTTTTATAAACTCAGAAGTGTGCCCTAATCAGTTTGCCTATTGATTTTAGACCTGTTAGGTATTAGGTAGCATACACAAGAGACAAATTTCCAATTTTAACAATTTAATCACCTAAGGCTTGCCTAGGCGTGGGACAATGTATACTAATTACCAGAATTAAGAAAACTATTGAAATTATGTTAACTAAACATGTTCTAGGTGTTGCAAATATACAGGATTATTGCCAGTTATTAGAACGGGGTGAGGCTATTTTTATACCCTTTTTCATGCATCAATAGTTAGACTATGTGTAATTGAGCGAGTGAGATCTTATAACATGATATCTAATGCACGTACAAGGCAGGATGACTTATATACAGAACTCCTAAAAAAGCAGGTGGTCTAAATGCAAAATAGTCATAATATTAAGCATAGTTTCAGAATATGCAAAGTGATATTTTATTTAGTGTTGTCCCAAAGACAGGATTTCTAAGTGCATGGCATTGTGAGGCATGATTGCAGAAATAACAAATTTTTAGTGCCTGTATCCTAGAACAGGATTTCTTGGTGATATAACAGTATGTCAAAATGCTGAAAACAGTATGCATGAGACCTAGGAAACATGGTATCTAATGCATGATTCGCACATATTGGTCCTAAACATGAGTTCTATTGCACAAATAGGAAATGTAAACCTAAGGACATGATTTCTACCATTTGCATGCATAGTTACCCTTCCCTTTTCACTATCCATCCCCAATAGTTGTTTACAAATAAATTATTAGAGACCATTGCATTGCATGATTTACATAAATGAAATAAAAAATAAGAAGTTACACTATAGGGAGCCTACCAATAGGCCCAGATCTCCAGAGTTCTCAATGCCAATAGGTTTCACAGCCTTTCATGTAATCCGGGTATGTCAAAGTTCCCTAAGGACCTCAACGGATCCCGAGCAGTGCTCACACCCAGATTTTCATAACCATAATTGAGTAAGTGCAGTGTGGAAAGGCTATCTCTAATGCATCAGAGTTCATAGGGATCTCATAGGGATCCCAAAGCAGTCACACATTAGAAGGGCAGAACTTAAGGGTCTAAGAGTAAAGTGAGAGTGCTTGACATAGTTTTGAAAAGATTAAGTATGAAAATAGTTTTTTGAAATAAGACTTGTTTGAAATGAGTTTTGCAGAACAATAGGAAAGTTTGCTTAGTGAAAACGGTTTTAAAAGGAGATGGGGGTAGGGTAATAAGAACAAACAACATACCAAAAACAGCACACATATAATAAAACAAGAACTAAAACAAGTTCAACAATCACAAGCAAGGAGATGAGGGGTTGGGGACAAGTATGAAGCACATAAGGAACACAGTAGGCAGGGTTACACATAAGTTCAGAATCACAAAAGTCTTCGGGGAGTTAAGGAGACAGGACTAAGCACAAGTTGTCTTCCACAGAAGGTTTGGTTCAACAATCATAACAACCTGAGTCAAGCAAAGTCATAGTAGAAGTATACTAAAGGGGTATTAGTACCTAAGCATGCTGAGTTCTAAGGGAGAGGATACATAACATGTAAAATTAACAACAATGTAATCAAGTTAAGTGCAAACATAACAGCAAAACCATAAGTAGAAACATATCTGAAGCAGGATGAATTGAAGCACTAAGAGAAACATATTGTTTTTGAATCTCAAATTGTAATCAGGACATACCAGATAAGGGATGACAAACACAGGATGAAGAGTAAGTGAGTAGGATAATCAGTCTTGGCTTGTAGCTGACTGATAATAGCAAGTAATCAGAAGAAGAGCAGAAGAGAGTATTTGTGTGTAAGAGAGAGAGTTTGAACAGTGTGTGTTCGTGTGTTGCTTAATGAAAGATCATGGGCACTTATAGTTTTGAAACAGGCAGAAGATATGATAACAAATAGTTCAGCAAAATTATAGAAGTACACATCAATTAGAATCAAATTAATGTAAATACTCCCTTTAATTAAGGAGTCATTGTTCAAACGGTAATAAGCAGGCTAAAAGGTAAGGAAAGGAATCGTGTAGAGAATAAAAACATTAGTCTAAGTATAGTAGATGTATATAGTATGTAAGTAAGACCAAGTTCAGAATTCCATTTAAGGAAAACATATATGAATTAATTTGACAACAAAATTATTCATAGAAATAAGGGAGGAAATAATTTATATTCTGGAAATCAATAAGAAATCTTTGAGTGAGATTTGAATCACAGGAAATCAGCATCAATTAGGGAAAATATCACACATTTAAGGAAATACTCAAAACCAGTAGAGAACAATACTAATCACAATTATTCAAAGATTCAAAGTGGCAAATAGCATTGATTTAAGAGAATAGACGCACATTAGGCAAAATCAAAAACCTTAATCACACAAAATTAGGGATTCACATAGGACATAGCAAATAATTAAAGGACTTAGCAGAATAAACATGGTAAAATCGACAGAACAAGAGCCAAAGACCCTAATAATCACAGTAGCAAGAGTCTCACAGAAAAATAGTAGCAATTAGAGGGACTAAGAGAACAAGCATAGTATAAGCGGAAAAATAAAGAATCAGCAGGTCCAATAAGCAAAAAATAGGGTAAAGTCATAGAAACTTGATAGGCTCATGAAAATCAAACACATACACAGATTAATCAAACGTATCATGAAAGACACATTTAGAATCTAGGATCAAAACCGAAAACCTAGGGTTTTAGAAAAATAAATCAGACCGAAAGGGGAAAGGTTTAAATAATGTATAAACTTGATAAAAATCATACGATAATGCTAGAAATCAGAAAGGAAAACTATTTTGAAAAGGGTTTAGGAACCCTAGTTTAAAAAAAATGAAGAACTGTTTAGGGAAAACGGAAAATTTTTAAAGAAAATATCACAATAACTCGTAATATGTACAGCTATGTTACAGATCTAAGACGAATCGAGAGTTTAGAAGTTAGGGTTTCACAGAGAGAAGGAGAAATAACTTAAAATCACCGGTTTTAACCAGAAAATGGTAAGATCTTACTCGAACGGCCATGGATGGACGGAAAAATGGCATGAGAGATCATAAGAGCTGAGTGAGCCGCCTATGGTTCACTTGAGGGCTTCAAGGTAGTGATACACGCTTAAGGAGGGATCCATGAGGCTGGGGTGGTGAAACCACCATGGATTCCGGCAAGGCGACGGCGCGGATAAAGGGGGGAGTTAGGTTTAGCAAGAGCGTTTAGAGAGAGATGAGAGAGTTGAGATGGAGGAGTGAAATGAGGGGGAAACAAGAGAGGGGAGGGTAGTCATTAGGTTTATTTTAGGAAGGGGTCATCTGGACCGTTGATCAATTTTGATCAACGGCCAGGATTGGATCCGGATTGCGCCGGGTAGTTTTAGGTTTGGGCTTGGGGGTTTGTTGGATTATTTGGTTGGGTTAGGAATTAGATTAATTTTAGGCTAAAATTAAAGTAAGGGTGGCTAGTTGTTAAATACCCCCATTAAATTAACTAAAAATAATTTATAAAATAACTGATAATTGTAAAAAATAAAATTCATGCTTAGAAAATAAATTGAAATGATTACTTAATATTTAAGAATACAAATGACTAATTACTGGATAAAAATAGTATAAAACATGTGATTGGGCTATAATTGCAAAGTTATTGCAATTATAGCCAAAGAGTGCCAATTTGGCTAATTGTGAAATAATTTGGTCTTAGTAGGACCCTAAATAATAAATTTATTCAAGAAATGATTTTGAAATCATTTGTAATGCAATTTTGTAATTAATTATTGGAAACAAAATGCTGGATATATTAAAAATATATTAATAAAAATATGAAAAATTATAGAAAAATACCAATTGCTATGAAAGCATGATTTTAAAGGTATATATGCAATTTTAAAATATTATGGGAAAAATTGGGTATCAAAAGTTGTCTTAGATATTCTCCTTGTGGATTGTTCACATAATTTGCTTCTTTGTATTTCTCGTTTGACTTTGGTCGCACATCTTCCACAACATTGACTTTATTTGTTTGACTTTCAGTGAGCATTTTTGTCAACACATTGACATTGGTAGCAAGTCCGGCAATTACTTGATCTCTTTCTTGATTCTCCTTAATCATGTTGGTCAATGAAGGAGTACCATATGAAATTGCACCCCTGGTGTCTTCCGAATGCCACGATTGGTTGTGGGGTGACCCTTGCAAATGTTTTATCCCTGAACGATCCATCTGCAGCATTCTTGGCTATAGATTGATTCTTAGGATCCAAGCCCATGTAAAAACTCTCCAACAAAATAGAGTCTGGGTGTAAAGACCCGTAAAAATTTCATGTCTAAAATAATGCCCGAATAGGTCCCTGTGGTGTTATAACTGTAGATATTCTTAAAAACGGACCTTTTTGAGTAAAAAGTACCCTGCGACTTAAAAGATAAAAAATTTCAGAATTGCGCAGATCTGCGGTCCACTATTCAATCGCAGATCAGGTATGCGGACCGCATAGTGGTCGCATGCCTGGACAACCTGTTGTCCAATTTGAGGACAGCTATGCGGCCCAAGATGTGATCGCATTTCGATAATGTGGGCCGTAGAGTTGTCGCATTTTTGCACCTTGGTTCTTGCAGAGGGAGTTATGCGACGCACTATGCAATCGCATAACATATATGCGGACCGCATAATGGTCGCATACCAGGGCAGTTCGGTTCCCCTTTTGGCCCATTTGAGGGCCAACTATGTGACAGGAATGCGGACCGCATAGCAGGAATACGATCGCATTCCTGACCGCATTTCCTGCTTCGGGGCTCTTTTAGTTTCTAATTTTACACCCGACCCCCAGTTTAATAAAACACCCCTCCCCTTCATTTTTAACATCTATCTGAACAAAAATAGAGAGAAGGGAGAGTGGGTTTAGTGAGAGAAAGTCTTCTTCTTCATCAAATTGGTCCATCATCTCTACTCAGGCCCGGAAATTATCGAGTAATCTTCATCTTCTTCACTCTAAGAGGTAAGTCCCCACCCCATTTCCTTTTAATTCTCAGGTTTTAGCTAAAAAAGGGGTAGAACACATAATTTGATTCTTGAAAATAAAAGCCGATACCTTGTATGCATGTGAGTTAAACTCCATAATCTAGTAAAGGGAAACGAGTTTGGGTAATTATTCACAAAAAGGGGGTTAGTAATCTAACGGGTCACATAGCGTTCGATAAAATTCCTTAATGAGTTCGAGTTATGTTCATGGTTCCTAATTCTAAGTGAAATATGTCACATTGTGGACTAGATTGACGGTGCTAGACGGTTCGGTGAATTGTGATAGATATTAAAGGGGAATTTTGACTCGAGGTATGTATGGCTAACTTTAATCTTCGTAGAGTCAACTTGTTGTTGTCCGAGCATTTGGTATGAGTTTCTTGCTGAGTATATATGAAATTGATTGTCCGGCTGTGTTGAGGCGTAAGATTTCATTCTCTGATTTTCTTAGTCGATTACCATGATAATTGAAATTGTGAAAGGTGATTTCTTTGTGATTACTCTATCATGTGCAAGGTTCGTTAAATGCTTGAATATGTTGGTATGAAAGAATGGTAACGGACCCAAATGTGTGAATGTATCTAAGTGCTAAGGGCTGAGTAGCAAGTGATGAAAAGGAGTTGTGAATTGATTTAATTTAACTAAATGACTATGGCAATATCGTATATGACTCATTGTTTGGCAAGGATTATTGTGGCTTGATTTCATACGGATTGTTGGTTGTAATGAATTTATATTCTTGTTGATGAAAATCTTTGTGATTTAATTAACGGTTGATAAAGACTATTGTGAACACATGATTGTTTGGTTGTTATGAAATTGTACTCTTGATGATATGAAGCCTTGTGATTTAATTGTGGGATGTTATTGTTGCTATGAAATGTGATGGTACGGTGGGATCGGGTTGCGCGCCGCAACAGGAGGAATAAGGGTGATATGTGAGAAGTAATAAGGGTGGAATGTGATTGTACGGTGGGATCGGGTTGCGCGCCGCAACAGAATGTAATAAGGCTGAAATGTGATTGTCCGATGGGATTGGGTTGCACGCCGCAACAAGAAGTAATAAGGGTGGATTGTTGAGAAGTGTGAACATCCAATTTTTGCCCCGCATGGAAATTACTCCTAAAAATAATCAAAAAATAACTTTTAATGAATTTTAGGAACTTTTCTTTATTTGGTTGCATTTCATGCATGTTTAATATTTTAAAATCATATAAAAATCATACAAATTGTCACATTTTTTCATTTCATGAAATCTTAGGTTTAATTCGTATTTTTAGAAATTAATTACCCTTTCATTGATAGATTAATATATAAAAGTCACAAAAAATATACATTAGCTTAATCAATTAGTTTATTTAATTAGTTAAAATGTGAATTAAGTCGTTTTGATAAAAGAAATTTAATTAGTAGTAAGATGACTGTTTTTGAAAGATAAAATTTGCCCTTGTTTCAAATTGACTTAATTTCAGGGCCCAAAATCCCAGGTCCAACCTAATTCCCCACATTACAACCCTAAACCCCTCCTCTATATAATAGAGACCTAAATTAGATGAGACCCTCCCCTTTTGAAAAAAAAAAGACGGGCACCTATCTCCCTTTCTCAAAAACAGCAACCACCCCCATCTTCACCACAACACAACCAGTCATCCACCACCTACAAAAACCAACGACCTCCCTTACACAAAGGCAGCCAAGCCGCCGGCCACTAGCCTTACTACCCGAAACCACCCGCCGCCGAAATTCCAACACCCATCGCCGCTCATTTCTTCCCTTCACCAAAACCTGCTGGAAATACCTACACACACTTAGGTAGCGAGAAAGAGAGGGGAAAATTGGATACATTCGGGTAGCAGCTCAAAAAATAAAACGGTTGAGAGCCAATCATATGTTTCTCACTCTCTTTACGCCAATGATGCCGCCGAAAAATTGATCTGGTTGTTCTTGTTTTCCGGCTCCGTTTGAATTTTGTTACTGGTTCGCGGTACCTACTCGATTCTGTTGCTGCTGTCTTTCAGCTTTCTTTCGAGTTCAATCGTCGGAATTCTCATTAAATTGTAATTGTCGGAGATTCAAATATATTGGAAAGCAATTCAGGTCCATCTTACCTCCGCTTATCTTATCTGTTATTTGCGACAATACTCTCATGTGTCGTGATTGAAATATGTTGTTGGCCTATTATCTTAGTTGTTTGTTGATTTCACATGTGTTCATTCGTGCGTGTTCATCGAGTTCGTTATGTGAATCAGTCTGGTTTTGGATTTAGTTTCTACTGTGTCGGATTTGTTAATTTAGATTCATTCCGGTCTAGAGAGAGTAGTTGAGTCGGCTGATCAAGAGCAGGAAGCTTCAGGTGAGACTTCAATTGTGAAGTGCTGAAAACTAAAGTTTCATAACTATAACACTTTCAAGAAACAATGTAGAAAATTGCAGTAAAGGTTGTATCATTGCTAAATTCATGTGTGAAATATACCAAAAGTTAGCAATTTTTCACTTTAATTTCAAGTTTTATCCATCAACAGAACGATGGTGAATACAAACTAAAAATTTCTTGATCTCTGTTAGCCTAACTGTAATCGGAGCTTTTCTCATTCTCGTAAAAAACATTTTTCTGGGGTCCTGATTTTGTTTAGTTATAGGATTTGCTTGTGACATGTTGTCTATTGCCCTTACATACGATGCTTTATGCTTCAATTAGTACCAACGCCAGAATTCATATCTGAAATATTCCATTTCTGGAACTGTTTTTTGTAGTTTTTTATATTTTCTTTGCAGTGGGCGTTTGGTCAGCGAAACAATCCATACTTTGGTAGATTATTTACCTGCTATGTGTACATTATTTATTTCGGTTTGTTTATTGACCAGCTAAAGAAAAAGAAATAGCAGAAAAACCAAGAGTGAGATAGGATAGAAAATTTACCCAATTTTTGAAAACCCCGATATTTAAAAATGCCTCGAAACTCTGCCAAAATTTTTGAAAAAAAAGAAGAAGAAAAATATGGAAAATAAGTGAATTTTTTCAAAAAGTAATGTTTCCCCGGTTCCGTCAAAGCTGACAGAATTACGCGGGTCTGATTCTCACCGGATGTGAGATACGAAGGCAAACCTCATCGGTTCCGGCCGCTATTTTTACAAAAATCCAAAAATATTTCCTTTAGCTCCTTCGTTAAAAGTCTTTTTTTATAGAAAATCTCAAATAAAGTAATAAGAATTTTTTTTTTAAAACCCAAAAACATTTTTCTTCATAGAAATCTTTCATTAAAAAGGAAAGAAGAATAATCAAATAAAAATCCAAAAAAAATATTTTTCTACCTTTTAATTTTTCACAATTTAAAAAAAAATCCAAAAAGAATATTTTCTTTTATTTCCTTCTATCGAAAAGTCTTTCTTTGAGACCCCAATTTTCAAAAAACTAAAAAAAAAACAATTCCTTTTAATTCCTTCTTTAGAAGTTTTTCCTTACATAAAAGTAACAAATAATAAAAATTTAAAACCAAAATATTTTCTTTCATTTTAGAAGTTTTTCATTCGAAAAGAAAATCAAATCTAAATTCAAAAAATATTTCCTACCTTATTTTCAGGAGTCCTTTTCCAAAAAATAAATCAAAAATTCAAAAAATATATATCTTCTTTCTTCTTTAGAAGTCTTTCTTTACAAAAAAACAAACAAATCTAAATCAAAAAATATTTTCTTTCTTCTTTTTTAAGTATTTGTTTCGGAAAAAAATACAAAAAAAATAAATAAATTCAAAATCCAAAAAAAAAAGAGTTAGGTTATTCACTTTATTTCGCATCTTCCCGAACTACGCAAGATATGATTCATGTGGCGTCATGATACGTAGGCAATCCTCATCGGATTCGATCATAGCAAAAAAAAATTAAAAGAGAGAAAAAAAAGAAAGTGAAAAAAAAGAATGATAATAAGGACCGAGTGAGTCTCATCTAACATGTTTTTTGTTTTGAATTGTGAAGAAAGTTTGACGTGGTCGGTTTGTGGTAAGTTGCAACACAATTCACAAGGTCCAAGAGAAAATGACAATGACAACTGACATCGAAGCAATTACGAGTGCTCATGAGATTCCGGGTCAGAGGACTCAACAAGAGTCCACTGTGGCTAAGGAAAATAGAGTTTTGAAACGGAAAATGACTTAAATGTGTCAAGCATGGGCCAATGGTCAAGGATCGCCCTTTTCTTCTCATGGTTTCCCAGAGTTCACACCCATCTCAACTACTGCCAATCCGGTCTCATTGCCTGATCAATCCTATCCACCTGGGTTCAGTCCTTATCCCAATTGCACGACTACAGCTGGAACTTCTGTTGCTTGCACCCAAAGTGTGCCAGTGACAACCAATCGGACAACCGCTGTTGTTACGCCTGTGTTCATTGTCCCACAACCAACAGTGGTACAACGAAAAAATCTTGAGTCACAAGTTGCTACCCATCAAGAACAATATCATTCTCTTGAGTACCACTCATACCTATTTGATCTTCCTTCAAAGATTGAGAAGCCTGCCCGTAAAATGGCACAGGAGGAAATGGCCCAAAGAGTGAATAGCTTAGAACGACAACTGAAAAACATGCAAGGGTTGGCAGGTCAGAACAGTATTGCCTTCAACGATTTATGTATGTTCCCCGATGTTTGTTTGCCACTTGGTTTCAAGACTCCGAAATTTGAAAAGTATGATGGACATGGAGACCCCATAGCCCACCTGAAAAGGTATTGCAATCAACTAAGAGGTGTGGGAGGAAAGGAAGAATTATTGATGGATTATTTTGAGGAAAGCCTTACGGGGGTAGCCTATGAATGGTTTACTGATCAAGACACATATCGCTGGTATGTCTGGGACGACATGGCTCAGGCCTTTGTCAAACAATTCTAATACAACATTGACATTGCCCCGAACCGCAGCTCCCTTTCAAACCTAAAAAAGAAACCAACTGAAAGTTTAAGGAATATGCCATTAAATGGAGAGAGCAAGCAACTAGAGTTAAGCCACCCATGGATGACCACGAGCTAATCACTGTCTTCCTTCAGGCTCAAGAGCCCGATTATTTTCAAAACGTGATGTCCGCAGTTGGCAAATCCTTCTTGGAAGCAATCAAAATGGGAGAAATGGTTGAGAATGGTCTTAAGACAGGAAAAATTATAAGCCAAGAAGTTCTCAAAGCCACAACTCAGGCTGTCCAAATTGAATCTGGTAATTTTAGTGACATGAATGAGAAAGATGAAGAAATCATGATGGCATCAGGGTTGAGAAGAGGTCCTAGGAGAACATCTCGAAGGTATGACCAGCCTCGTCTTTTTTCCGATGATTCCCCTGAACAATCCTATCCACCTCAGAACCCACAATACTCTTTTGCTCCACCTGAGTATGTTGTCCAGCCACCAAGACACCGCAGAAGGCGAGCATCGCAAAATCTCCACCAGCCTCCACAAAATTTTCAAGTGCCCTATAACCCACATCCAAGCAAGGGGTATAGAGGAGAACAAAAGTTGAGAGATAATTTTACACCAATAGGAGATTCATATGCAAGCTTGTTTGAGAAATTAAAGCATTATGACATGATTGCACCTATTCCTCCAAATCATGTGGATCCACGTGCAAGAAGTTTTGACCCTTCTAAAAGGTGTGAGTACCATTCCAATGCCCAGGGACACGATGTTGAAAGTTGTAGAGATTTGAAAAGAGAAATAGAAAAGAAGATCCAGGAAAATCTTATTGTGATCCAAGACAGTGACACCCGGAATATCACGCAGAATCCTTTACCTGATGATACTCACTTTGTGGGGAAGATGCGTGGTGACAGGGAGTATGAGAATCCTCTCGGGAACTTGCTGACTGAAGTTAATGATTTTGAAATTGGAGAAGGCTCTACTGATTCTGATGAACAAATTTGTGGCTAAATATCAAACTTAGCAATTGAAAAGTCATTCCCTCCTCACGAGGAAGAAATCTTGGTATCTTGTTTTGATCTTTTTTCTGTTATCTAGGTTATCTCAGGGTTGTGATCCAGATTTTATTTGTTTTATTGAGTCAAACCCTTTTATCCCTCTGTTCTGTTTGTGTGAGTCTTGTCGGTCTCTTTTGTTGTTATTTTCACTAGCCGGGTTATTTTAGGGTTGTAACTCGGATTTTAGGTTGTTTTTCTTGTTGTTTACTCAATGAAATATAATTTGTCCTTTTGTGTCATTCCATGCTTAGTTCTTTTCCCGCTAGTCCGGAGTTTAAGACTCGGCAAAGGCATCAGCCTAGCTAGGAACTTAAGTAGAGCTCTATTCCCGAGCGCCTCGATCAATAGGTCCGGGAGACTAACAAATAATGCTCGTGCTAGGCACTTACCTTTTTTGGTTGTAGGGTTGGGGTGGCTTGCTGGGTGAGACTGATAGAAAGAAAGGACGGGGGCAACCATGCATGGTACTTCTCGACCCTGTCTCCGAGGGACAGTTGAACTAGGGACTCATGAATGCTGCCGGGTTGGACGAGCCAATAACTCGAAGGCGTTCGGTCTATTTTTTGAGCAAGAATCACAGCCTTACCTTATCTTCACCATGATACGGACTCCAAGTTCTTATGGTAGAGCACGAGGAGATTTATCATCAATATGATGATTGGAATGGAAACCAGCTCCTTCTCCATCTTCTGGAAAGCACTCTTTGAGCATGCTGACAGAATGATTGACACTCATATCCCTCTCATTTCCAGTCTTTTTATTAGTTTATTACTTACTCTTTTTAACTTTTTGAATCAAATTCCTTATTTTCTTTATTTTTTTAATTCACAATTACAATTATAGCATGTCTCTTAGTGATATGACATGCATGCGGAAATTTTGGCCAGATCGTAAAAACTGATTTAGTCTTGAATGAGATAAGTGAGAAAGTGAAACTTTTGAGGACGAATAAACAGTTGAAATACTTTGGAATTAAGGTTGAGTAAAATGCACCTTCAAATCATTGTGAAGATCGGGCTTGAGGATATTGAATCAACTGAAGCTTGGTCGAAAGTTTGACATTAATAGATGGAAAGTGTCTTTCGACCACGACACACCAAGAAAATAGACATGTTCATTAATGTTGTGATCATAAAAAGATAATATGTTTTGGCATTTTCGAGGCCGGGAGGCCCTTTTTCTTCTACCCAAACACTTTATACCCTTTGTTACCCCTTTTGAGCTTGTGTTATTTTCTTTGACCACCCTCTTTTGGAATCAAGTTTAGAGTCAAAAGCTTAAAAAAAATAAAAAAGTGAAAATGAAAAACAAATTAAAAAGAAAAGCCCATGCCCCAAGAGTACAAATTGGGAAAACTCTTAGAAGGTTAAAATAAATAAATAAAATAGAAGAAAAGAACCGTCGAAGTCCATGCCCCCAGAAAATAAAAGTTGGGGCAACTTGTTTTGGCAAAAAATATGAGAAAAGAAAAAAAAACATGAGAAAAGAAAGAAAGATGAAAAAATATAGTTAGGTCAGATGTTTGAACTACGTTAGACCTGATTCCTTAGAAAAATAGGATACGTAGGCAGCCTTACACGGTTCGGTCCAAACAAATAAGAGTAAATTGTAATTGTCGGAGATTCAAATATATTGGAAAGCAATTCAGGTCCATC
>ML275896.1:0-14781 GCA_005239495.1 Nicotiana undulata
TCAACAATGTAAGCCTCAACTATCATAAGTCACTGAATAACTCTCCACGTCATGAAACAATAGAAAGGTATCACTTTTTAATTCACCAATTACTCACGGAGCGGAGACTATCAAGAACATAGTAAGTTTCATCACAAAGGACTCACGGGCATGCTTGACCGCAACGCATAGGCACTCGTCACCACGCCTATGCGTTGGACATGAGTTAAACATAGCAAGTAAGNGAACGGTGTTATCTAGACATAATCAACCCAAATATATCAATAATGGCTCAATAAATCAAACCCATAGACCAATTTTTTATTTCAAAGCATTCTTCCTAAGATTCCAAAATTTGACCCCGGGCCCGCTTGGTCCAAACACGAGGCTCGGACCAAAACCCGATCACCCATAACCCCACGAGTTAGAATATATGATTTGTTTTAAGATTCGACCCCAAATTGAGGTTGAATTATTCAAAATTCTAAAAAAAACCAACTCTACCTAAAATCCCTAATTCCCTACCTTATTTACATGTTTTTAGGCCTAAAATCTAGTGATTAATTGAATAAATTAAGAGGAAACGAGGTCAAGAGCACTTACCTATGGAGTTATGGCAGTTGGGGAGCTTGATTTTTGTTTATGGGTGGGTTTGAGGAAGAAGGGGGGAGTGAAAAATGGGAGTGACCCGTAATGGGTCTGTTTTTGGGGTTATTAAACTCACTGGGTGTATTTACCCTTCGCGTTCACGAGCCACTGGCCGCGTTCGCAAAGGCTTGGCAGCTGGGACCTATGCGTTCGCGGAACTGGGGTCGCGTTCGCGTAGGTCTGACCCCCTAACCCTTCGCGTTCGCGTGCCACTGCCCGCGTTCACGAAGAACAACCTACCTGACCCCCATACCCCACCCCATAACACTACGCGTTCGCGAGAGGGGCGTCGCGTTCGCGTAGAGCAGCCCCCCCATAGCTCCGCGTTCGCGATGCGTTCGCGTAGAACAAAAACCCAAGCCACACTATTTACCCTTCGCGTTCGCGTGCCACTGCCCGCGTTCACGAAGAACAACCTACCTGACCCCCATACCCCACCCCATAACACTACGCGTTCGCGAGAGGGGCGTCGCGTTCGCGTAGAGCAGCCCCCCCATAGCTCCGCGTTCGCGATGCGTTCGCGTAGAACAAAAACCCAAGCCACACTATTTACCCTTCGCGTTCGCGTGCCCTAGGCCGCGTTCGCGAAGGATATCACACCAGACATCAGAAACCTGCAACATCACACCAGATTTTCATGATTTTCACACCCCGTTAGCTACCCGAAACTCACCCGAGCCCTCGGGGATCAAAACCAAAAACACACACGACTCCCAAAATATCCTACGGACTTGTTCAAGCTTTTAAATCATCAAAATATCATCAAAACCCATGAATCAAACCTCAAAACCAAATTAATCAAACTTAAGAACTTTGAAATTCTAGAATTCGCTTCAACGCGCCGAGCCGGCCTAAACAGCTCGGAATGACTTCAAATTTTGCATATAAGTTATAAATGACACGACGGAACTATTCCCGGTCTCGGAATTCCATTCGCACCTCGGGAACATAACATCACTCTCCAAGCCAAATTTCAAATTCTTCAAAAACCTCAAACCTTCATTAACTCTATTTTTTCCTCATTTTGATCCGAAACCAACCAATTCAAGTCCATTTTACACCAAATTTCACAGATAGGACACATAACATATACTAATCCTGTTCCGGGCTCCGAAACCGTAGTACGGGCCCGGTAACAAGGTTTTCACATAATTATTCGCTTTCAAATTCCTTTATTATTTTCTGAAAATAATTTTCTTTAAAAATTTATTACTCGGGCTTGGGACCTCGGAATTCGATTCCAGGAATACGCCCAAGTCTCATATTTTTCTACGGACCCTCCGGGACCGTCACATCACGAGTCCGGGTCCGTTTACCAAAAATGTTGACCAAAGTCAACTTTATTCAATTCAAAAATCCCATTTTTATCAAATTTTCACATGGAAGCTTCCCGGCTACCTGCTCGAGCTACGCACGCATATCGAGGTGAGATTAACGAAGGCTTTTGGGGCCTCGAAACACAGAATTAGCTAGAATTACGTTAGGATGACCTTTTGGGTCATCACAAGAGAATTCATAATATTGTAAATGTAAAACGGATCTTAAAAGAAAAACCGAGATACAGAAGATTAGGGTTTTGTGTAACCCTGAAAAGAGGGCAAACCTCATGAACGGCATAGATTTAGGCCAGAGAGACTGTAACACTTACTCAAACGGCCGGGGAAAGACCGAAAAATGGCAAGAGGCCCAAAGGAGGTGAGTGGACCGCTCCAGGCTCGTCTGAAGAACTTAGGGTATCACTGAGTAGGTGAGAGGCAAGTGGATGACCAGGAGATGATAGGGAATCAAAGTTCCGGTGAGAATCCACCAGAGAAGATGACTGGAGTCCATCGGAGAGGGAAAGTCAGGTGACTTCTAGAGAGTTGTAGAGAGATGAGAGAGGAACCGTCTTGAAGGAAATGAGACGGAAAGGGGGGGTTAGGTTAGAGATATTTTGGGTAACTAAGATCTGGGACGTTGATCTGATCTGATCAACGGCTCAGATTGGCTTGGGATTGGGTCGGGTATTTGATGGGTATTGGGCTGGGTCGTTTATGGGTTACAGATGGGTTTAGGCTGGGTATAACTTAGGCTAGATTTTAAATAATAAATTGGCTATTTGGTAAATACCTGTTAAAAAATAGATAAATAATTAATAAAAATAGCTAATAATTGTATAAAAATAAAATTAAGTTAAAATAGGTAAAATTACTATAATTAACTAATATTAAAATGTAAGACACACAAATTCAAATTTTAAAAGGTATAAAATGTCTAATTAGGCCATATTTGCAAAAGTGATTGTAATTGCAATTAAATAAGACCCAATTGGCCAAGTTTCGAAATAATTGGATTTTAATAAGTAAAAAGTGATTATAAATGACATACTGAACTGGAAAATATTTTGAAATTATTTTAGAGCATAATTTATGAATTATAAAAATATACAATATTAAATAAATAGGGAAACAATTTAGATAAAAATATGGAAAAATTAGGAAAAATGCTCATTATTGCAAAGAGTGATTTTGAAGGCTTATATACAAGTTTGAAAATAATTTTGAGGAAAAATTGGGTATCAACAATAGTCCCACATTGTGTGGTTCAACAACAAGAAACTAACACGAGTCCAATAATTCCAAATGAAGGTAAGTCCACTAAGGTATAGTACCTCTAAGCTTCTTTTAAGGTTAGAAAACTACAAGAGAAATACAGCCAATTCAGCTAAAGGTAGGTAGCGAGAAGATCACCATAACTTCAATTAAGGGAGAACAATTACAAAACAGGAATAGCTACAACTTCAAATAAGGATATGCAGTTAGGGAGAAAGCAACATGGCAATGGAAAAGACAATAGTCTCTATTAAGGCACATATGAATCAAACATCAATAAGAGTAAATCATGAAGCAAACAATTCTAGTTAAGCAGGTATAGGTAAAACTAGTAATTAAGAAACGTAATCATACAAGAAAAACTGCATATTCAATGAATACAAGAACCTAGGGATCCTAAAAGGCCAATTTCCACAACATAAGCCCGAAAACGTACTCGTCGCCTCACGTACACGGACTACAATTAACATAGAAGACTCAAATTCTAGGGGGTAGTTCCCCCACACAAGGTTAGGCAAGATATCTACCTCAAAGAAGACAAATCGGTACTCTTAAATGAACTTCTCGGGGAAAAAGACCTCCGGACAGCTCAAATCTAACAAAAATAACTTCGAAGCACAGATAAAACTCATAACAAACTATTTCGGATCATAAAGTCTCAATCTTTATAAGAATATAAAAATCGACCCAAAACTTTACCCCCAGGCCCGCACCTCGGAACCCGACAAATTTCCAAAAACCCGAACACCCATTCCGATACGAGTTCAACCATACTAAAATTATAAAATTCGATTATATTTCATCCCTCAAATCATGATTTTTCATTTTGAAAACTTTCTTCAAAGACAAACATTTTACTCAACTCAAAACACAAATTAAAGGATTAAAATGAAGATAAAATCATGGAATATATTAAATACTAGGTGAAGAACACTTACCCAATCGATTTTATTGAAAACCCCACCAAGAATCGCTAAAAACCGAGCTCTACAAGTCAAACTATGGTGAAAATGGCCTAACTCTCAATTTGGAAAACTTATATTGTGCCCAGATGACTATGCATCTCGAACGCGGATATAGGGTCACGTTCGTGGATAATAAAAGAATGAGGCTTCCAAGAAGACCCTTCACAAACGCGAAGGAGAAATAGCCAACAACTCCAGCTCCTAATTTCCACTATGCAAACACGAGGGAGCAGATGCGAACGCGAAGAAGAAGAAAGCAGATTTTCACGATCACGAAGGGTACTATGCGAATGCGATGAATAAACTTGGGAAATATCAGCAGGACACTATGCGATCGCCAAAGAGAACACCAGACACCAGAAACCGGCAATCCAAAAATAGAAGAAATTGGCTCGAACCCCATCTGAAACACACTCGAGGCCCCCAGGACACCGTCTAAACACACAACCAAGTTCTATAACCTAACACGGACTCGCTCGGGGCCTCAAATCACATCAAACAACGATGAAACTATGAATCGCACCATGAATCGAACAATAAACTTCCAAATCTTACAACTTTGGAAAACTCGTGCCGAAACTAATCAAACCAACTCGGAATAACATCAAATTTTGCAGGCAATTCCCAAATGGAATAATGGAGTTGTTACAACTTTCAGAATTGCATTCCAATCCCAATATCACCGAAGTCAATCACTGGTCAAACCTTTCCACTTTCTAACTTCAACTTTTAACCGAAATGCTCCAAATTACCCTACGGACCTCCAAATCCAGATCCAGACGCACGCCTGAGTTTCAAATCACCATAAGAAGCAGTTTAGATCACCCTAAATCCATTCTGGAACCGTTTACACAAAAGTCAATTTTTGGTCAACTTCCCACCGCTTAAGCTTCCAAAACTAGAATCCTTCTTCCAATTCGACTCGGAATCATCTGGTAATTGAATTCAATAATGCACGTAAGTCTATACATATAATATGAAGCAGTAAAAGACCTTATGCCACCGAACAGAACTTAAATTCTCAAAATGATCGGTCAAGTCGTTACAAGGACAAAGGACATAGCTTTAGTGAAGGTGTAGTGGAGAGGTCAGCCAGTTGAGGAGGCTACTTGGGAGACCGTGTGGGAGATACAGAGAAGACATTTACACCTATTTAAGACTCCAGGTATGTTTCTAGACCCGTTCGAGGACGAATGGTTGTTTAAGATGGTGAGGATATAATGACCCAGCCGGTCGTTTCGAGAGTTGTAGCCATGTTCCCCCATTTATTTATCATTTTGTAATTCAAAACTATTATGTGACTTGTCGGGGTAGTCGGTTTGGTTCCGGGTAGATTTCGGAATTAATTTAGACACTAAGTCTCATAATGGAAAGCTTAAGGTCAAAAGATTGATCGGATATTGACTTACATGTAAACGACTCCAGAATGGAGATTCGTTGGCTCTATTCGCTCTATTGGGTTATTTTAGACTTAGGAGTGTGTCCAGTTTTTTATTTGGAGGTCCGTAGTTGAATTAGGTTTGAAACGGCGGAAGTTATATTTTTGGAAAGTTTGATCGGGAGTGGACTTTCTGATATCGGGGTCGGATTGGAGTTCTAGAAGTTGGAGTAGGACTTGGTGTCATTTTTGACTTATTTGCAAAATTTGGGGTCAATCGAACGTGATTTGATAGGTTTCGGCGTAGTTTGATGAAGTTGGAAATTCCTTACTTCATTAGGCTTGAACCTATGTGTGATTCAAATTTTCAATGTTGTTTGAGGTGATTTGAGGGTCGGACTAAGTTTTATGACATTTTAAGTCTTGTTAGTATGCTTGGTTGAGGTCTCGGGTGCCTCGGGTTGATTTCGGATGGTTAACGGATCGTAATTGGAAGTTGGTGCATTCTTGAAGCAGGAGCCTTTTTGGTGTGATCGAACCTGCGAGGGATTGGTCGCAAGTGCAATGCTGCAGATGTGGATAGATGTGCACAGGTGCGTAGATGGGCTGGTTTGGGCAGGGCGCAGGTGCGAAGGGTTGACCGCATCTGCGAGCCCGCAAGTGCGAGCAAGTCTCTTCATATGCGGTGTTGAGATGGGGGCCTCATCCCGCAGAAGTTGAAAGATTGCTGCAGAAGCGCCTCCGCAAGTGCGGAATTTGGAGCGCAAAAGCGGGCCTAGAGGACTTACGTTGTTTCCGCAGAATCGGAGGATTTGACCGCAAAAGCGGCTCTGCAAGTGCAGATAATTGATCGTAGGTACGAAAACGCCTGGGCAGATTATAAGTTTCAAAATGAGGGTTTTGGATTCATAACGCAAAATTAATTTGGCAGCTCGATAGATGGCGACTTTTGAGAGATTCTCACGTGGGTGTTTGGGGTAATTGATTCCGATCTAGTTTTAGTTATTTTTTATGATTATGCCTTGATTTCCATCATTTAATTTGTGATTTGGGGTGGAAAATTGGAGAAAATGAAGAAGACTTCCCAAGCTAGATTTTTCAGGTTTTGAATGGGATTTTGATATCGAATTTTAGTAAGCTTTATATTGGAAGACTCGTTTTTGAATGGGCTTTCGGGTTTTGTGATTTTTTGTTGGATTTGGAGATGTGTGCTCAAGGTCGAGTTTGAGCCGATTTTGGATTTTTGCTTATTAACTTCATATTTTTAGTGAAATTGATTCCTTTATCACGTGTTAATTGTATCGAATTGTTTGTGGCTAGATTCGAGCAATAGGAGGATGATTTGTGAGGCAAAGGCATATTGGAGAAGGGATTTGCTTGGATTGAGGTAAGTAACAATTCTAAATCTGATTATGAGGGAATGCAACCCAGTATTATGTGTTTTGTGATTGGTTTGGAGGTTACCCACATGCTAGGTGACGGGCGTGTGGGCGTGCACCGTAGGAATTGACTGCAAATCATGTTTGAAATCATGTTTAGGCTATGTATTAGTAATGTTGGGACCCACCGAGGCCGTATTACATGTTGAATTACCCGCTAATTGTTGTTTGTACTCAACCTAAGTTTTACTTGCATATCATATCTCAGTTTCTATTATTACTTAGTGATACATCATATCATTGTTGTTTGGGCTGATTTTTATGATTTTTGAGAGCCTGATAGACAGGAGAGGTTGATGACTGAGTGAAGCCGAGGGCCTGATTATGAGGATATTTATAAGGTCGGGCTGCACACCATAACATGTTTCATTGATTTATGCCATGATTGGCTTGATATAGCGCTTGGGCTGAAGTTGCCCCTCCAGAGTTTGTACACACCCCCCAATTAGCACAGGTACCTACTGAGTGCGAGTGCCGAGCGACTGAGAGGAATGTGTGACAGTGAGGAATGAGTGCTTGTGAGGTTGGAGTGAATGGGAGGAGTGAGTGATTGTTGCTCTAAGAGGATGCATTTGATTTCATTATTGTTGCACGTAGTTTCCATATATCATTGTCGTGAAATTTCTAAGACATATTACTTCCGCTTTACTTGAACTTGACATGTATAAACTAGTTTGGCTTAAAATTGCCGGATTTGAAAGCATGCCTATTTTCCTTTGTTAAGACTATTGGAATTGAACTATAACTGTGCAGATCATCAGAATCTTCAGTTCATTATTTAGTCTTGTTACTTACTGAGTTGGTTGTACTCACGCTACACACTGCACTCCATGTGTAGATCCAGGTGTTTTCAGACACTGTGAGTGCTGGTACTCTGCGCAGTTGATCCTTTGGGAGACTTCGAGGTAGTTGTTGGTGTCCGCAGACCTTGTTTTTCCTTCCTCATATTTCCTTTTATTGTATTTAGTTTTCGGACTATCTAGACAGTGTATTCCATACTTATGATATATAGATGCTCATGTACTCTGTGACACCCCGATTTGGGAGTTTTTCCGCGTTATGGTTTGGATCCTTATATCAATGTTTACGAGAGTTGCTACCAAACTTCTTAAAATCAATTTTTATTTAAAAGTGTTGGAGTTATCTCGTAAATGTCGGCTTGCCTATTACCACGTTAGGATCCATCACGACATGTTGGGATTTGGGTAGTGACATGAATTTCGGAGGTTCTTGGGATCAGTTCTTGCTGCTTGCGGAGTTTTCCTACCACAACAACTACCAATCGAGTATTCAGATGCCTCCCTACGAGGCATATATGGGAGACGGTGTCGTTGGCCAAAGTAATTCAAAAAACACTTCGCGCGGCTCAATCTAAACAGAAGATTTATGCCGACTGTAGAGTTCATGATGTTGCATTCATGGTTAGAGAGAGGGTTCAACTTCGGGTTTCTCCCATGAAGGGTGTGATAAGGTTTGGAAATAAGGGCAACTTGAGCCCTAGGTATATCAGACCCTTTGAGATTCTTGAGAGGGTGGGTGAGGTGGCCTACAAGCTTGCACTACCACCTAGCTTATTAGCAGTTCACCCGATGTTCCATGTCTCCATGATCTGGAAGTATCACGGTGGTCCATCCCATATGTTAGATTTCAGCTTTGTCTAATTGGACAAGGATTTGACTTATGAGGAGGAGCATGTGGTCATTCTAGCCCGACAAGTCCGGAAGTTAAGGTCTAAGAGTTATCCTTTAGTTTGAATGCACTGGAGAGGTCAGCCGATCGAGGCAGCCATGTGGGAGTCCGAGTCTGACATGCGGAGTAGATACGCACACCTTTTCACCAGTCCAACTACCAATCTATGTTCGTTCGAGGACGAACGTTTGTTTAAGAGATGGATAATTGATGACCCGATAGGTCATTTTGAGTTTTAGACCTTAATTCTGTGTTTTGAGACCTCGGTTAGCTCCGTTTAGTGATTCCCGATTTGAGTGCACAATCTGTGTTTTTCCCGTAAATTATGAGAAAAATTGAAGGAAATGTGATTTTAGCCTTAAAATGATTTGAGTTGACTACTGTTATATTCTGTGTAAACGAATTTTGTTCAGTGTTTTGATGGTCGTGATGGGTCTGTATTGCAACTTGGGACTTGGGCGTATGCCCGAAATTAAATACGAAAGTCCCTAACTTGATTAAACGTGATTTGCTGAAAACTAGTAATTTGAAGGTTTAAAGAATTCCTAAGTTTCACCAAAGGTTGACCTTGTTGCTACCGGATTCGGATTTCAGTTTCGGAACTTGTTATAGGCCCATTTTTCTATTTATGACTTGTCTGAAAAATATGGTGCAACACGGAATTTATTTGACGTGATTCAGACGTCTAGTTGTAAATTTGAAAGTTTTTAAGTTTATTTGAAAATTTCATGCATTTTAATGCTTGATTCATAGATCTAGATGTTATTTTGGTATTTTGATCACGCTAGCGGGTTCGTATAATGTTGTTACACTTGTGTACATGTTTGGTTTGGAACTCGAGGAGCTCGGGTGAGTTTCGGATAGGCTACGGATTGATTTTTGAACTTAGATACCTACTCGTTTTTGTTGTTGATGGTGTTTGTCATTTTGTGCTTCACGATCGTGAAAGGAAAACTAGGACAGGGGAAAAACTTCTTCATCATGGACGCAATGACTTGGTAGAGAACGCGAAGCATTGAGGGGTTTTAACCTTTCTGAACGCAACTAGCCTCTCGCGAACTTATGGGGCCTGGGAAGGGAGATTAGTTGTTACTCTTCGCGAACGTGATTTCTTGGTCGCGGACACGAAGGCTAGTGGGATTAAGTATTCGTGAATGCGAAGAGTGACTTGTGAACGCGAAGGCCTTTGGCAGCTGATGCATCGCGAATGCGTTAGGCCCTTCCTGAACGCGAAGAAGGCCTGACGCCCATTGACTTAAATATCCCAAAGTAGGGATTTTCTTCATTTTTCACCATTTCCAAGGTTGAGCTCGGCCTAGAGGCGATTTTGAAGAGAAATTTCATCCCACCTTCATAGGTTAGTAGATTTTAACTCGTTTTCTTCCTTTTCCATCAACACCCATTGATTTCTAACCTTTAATCTATGTTTTTTATGGTAGAAATTAGGAATTTTGATAAAATTGGGAATTTCATAAAATTGAGATTTAGACCTTGAATTGAAGTCAGATTTCGAAACAAATCATAAATTCGGGCTAGGGGGTGAATGGGTAATTGGGTTTTCGTCCAAATCTCGGGTGTTGACCAAATATGAGTTCCAAATTCAATTTAAGTCTTCTAAGGTTAGAATCAAAGTGGGGTTTCCCCAATAGATTTGCCATGTTGTTGCACCCTATTTTGCACGAGTCAAAACAAGATTCAACTTGTTGTTTCTCTGTTGTTGATGAAAGAGAGCCGCCACCTAATATTTAAAGGTATACTATGGTACCTATTTATTTACTAAAGTCATATTCTTTACTAGTCTTCTAACCTGTGGGATTATGGGTAAGGGTTTTTGTTCTTCTAAGGGAAAGGTGTTAGGCACCCCTTAAAATCTATCTCAGGTAGCTCCATAGGACTTAGACTAGATTTAGGGCTAATTATTTATATTATGTTTAACTAGTGTTTAAAGTGGTACGGCTTACCATATATTAGGGCATAGTACTTATAAAGGTGTGTATTTTAAAAGGATGTGAGCTTAAAGAAGTCTTAGAAAATAAAATTGGCATTATATGCTTGGAAGAGCTTTAAAAATGTGTGTATGATGTTTGTATTTTGTGAAAACATGTGAAAAGAATAGCTAAGTTATAAAAACTTTGTTTTCAAGGCATGAATGTTCATGTTGCTCCAATTAGATGAAGATGTTATAATAATGATTCTAAGATATACCTTGACTTTTAAGTGTCAGACTTGAGGAAATTGTTTGAAAACCTTTGTTTGAGGGGCGGCACCTTGGCTTTTTTAAAAGGATCAATTTTTAGAAGGTCAAACTTGCGACTATTCATGTTTTTCTTTGAAAGAGGGACTGACGTCTCTTGTTAAGCTTTTGGGTTTCAAAATGTTTAAGAAAAGTTAGCAAAAATATAACAGATTAATGATATAAACAGCTTATGATTAGCGAATGGAGGATTAGATACTAACTAATACTTCTTTTAATCTTATGTTCTTTAAGACTTGCCTAAGTTGTTCACTTGATTTAAGAAATAAAGTAAAACATTCAGTCCAATAAGATAATTATTGCATACATGTATGAGATAAACCAATAAGAACGCAACAAATATAATGAGGTAGTAAATCTAAAGTAGTGAAGCAGTAAGCACTAAAAGAGTAAAGAGAGAGGACGGGCTCTTGTTTGGACCTCAAAGAGGCAGGCCCAACAATACTAAGGTCGGGCAACAACTGACTTTGAACTTCCATGATATAACGATGTTGGACTTGGGTCTGAGTTCCTTAAGAAATCAATAGGACCAAACAATTGTACATGTGCAAAAATAAAAGAGAAAGTCATTACACACATTCTGTATATTTATTCATGCATGAAATACATACGCAAATTACTTAAACAAAATATAACAAACTAAAAATACTTAAATATTATGAGAGGTTATACTAATGTGGCGGTTATGTATGGTAAATAATTACATTGAAAATGTTTCGTTTTCATTAAACACTAAACCGAAAGAGAATAATGAGTGTCAATTGATTAAAGGATAAGGGTAGAGTTCCACTTAAGGTCAAATCTCCCTTTTAAATCTCCTGACACTTCAAAGTTCTCAAGGGTCTCAAGGCCCAAGGCAAAGCTTGTGCCAGGGAAAGTAGCCCAATCAAGAGTTAAACTCTACTCTAAAATGCCTCTAACCACTAACAACTAATTGTTTTCCTATAGTTTTAAGTGTCAAGAGGGTCTCTTAATGTAAACCCGCTACTATGGCAATACTACACCACAAAAGTTTATGCCTAGGTCCAAATAGAACATTAAAAGAAAATCTTAAGTCTAGGAAAATGTGAGAAACCATTAAGGCATATTAAGGAGACTTAATCGTATAAGTTATTTGATGCAGAATAGAATTCGTCAAGGTCACATAATAATTTAATCAATACAGATTAGGGATTTATGAAAACATGATCGCTGATCACGAATTAATAACAAGTTATTAGGAACCAGAATAAATAATTATAGACTAATGACAAATATCAAAAACAAAAATAATTAATAGAAAGACAATAGTCTTCGAATGAAAAAGTCCAAAGAGAAAGGTGGAGGTATACTGACCCTTTCTAGGGCAGCAAACCAAATAAGGGTTCAATATAGCCGCGTGGGATCCAAAACTTCAAGCTTGAGCGGTGAAAGAACTCGAAAGAAGAAAGAGATGTAGAGATTAATCAGAAAGAACCTACGCTTATAAATCTTACTGATTTTTTATATTCTTATGAGATTTTAGGATCATATTAGGTCTAGTTGGTGAGAGCATTCAAGGTTCCATTTATATTGCCATTTAGTGGCTTAGGTTCAAAGATTTATACTAGATAGTTGAAGATGACGGAGAGTTGATGATGCTAGCAAAGGGGGTGATATCAGAAGAATACGGGGGGAAATTAGTAGTTATTTTTACCTAAAGCAGGCAAAGGTTGTTTTTTGGAAGAACAAATCAGCGGACAAAGCTTGGAGACCCATAGGTCACTGTGTTTGACCTCTAGGTATAGAATATTTACCATGAGACTCTGTAGGAGCTCCATTCATGATTCGATTTAACATAACACAAGAGAAATCTGAAGATTTGATGTTTCATTCGTATGCTAGGGTTTTAAGATTTGGCGAATTTTGAAATGGAGTGACGAAATGGGAAAGCGATTGGCGAGAATCCCGGTTGGTGGGGACAAAAAATATAAATCTCTAGTTGATTTGTGTGATGACCCAAAGGGTCATCTTACGAGTTAAACTCCATTTACGGGCTCATTAGCCTTAATTAATTTTCATTTCTTCAAATTGTGTGCGCAGTCCGGGCGTAAATCCGGAAAGCCTTTATGTGAAAATATGATAAATAATAATTTTTAGAGTTAAATTTTGATTTTAGTTGACTTTGGTCAATATTTTGAGTAACCGGACCCAGACCCGTGTTCCGACGGTCCCAGGAGATCCGTAGTAAAATATGAGACTTGGGCGTATGCCCGAAATTGAATTGCGAGATCCCTAGCTTTAGAAATCAATTTTTGAAAAATATTATTATGCTGTATTTTCAAGGAAATAAAGAAATGAATTAATGGTTGAACTCATTGGTATCGAGCCCGTATTTTGGTTCCGGAGCCTCATACATGTTTGTTATGATATTTAAGTCCTATCAGTGAAATTTGGTGAGAATCGGAGTTCATTTGACGTGATTCGTACGTCCGTTTGAGAAAATAGTAAATTTGAAGTGTTCTTGAGAAAATCATGAGTTTTGAGGTTAACTTCATAGTTTTTGGTGTTATTTTTGTGATTTGATCGCACGAGCAAATCCGTATGATATTGTAGACTTGCGTGCATGTTTAATTTAGAGCCCCGAGGGCTCGGGTGAGTTTCGGGTAGGCTTCGAGATGTTTTGAACTTATAAAATTATGTTGTTTTGCTGTTACTGGTGCGCAGTGATTTTGTGCATCGCAATCGCAAAGCTTCCCCCACGATCGTGAAGAGTAAAATTTTTGGGGGTCGTTTTGTTCTACGCGAACACAAAACCTTTGTCGCGAACGCGAAGCACTGGGGAGATTACCCTTCACGAACGCGACCAGGCTATTGCGAACGCAATGAGTTATGGGCCTGGGAGGGGAGCCTCGATTTGTTCTACGCGAACGCGACCATTGGGTCGCGATCGCGATGGTCATCAGGTCGCAAAGAATCAAGAACGTGTTCGATTCCTCGTGAATGCGAAGGCCATTGGGCCGTATTTCTCCACGATCGCGATATGCCCATCGCGAACACAATGAAGGTTTGTCCGGTGACTTAAAAACAGAATTAAAACGGGCAGCAGCTGTTTTTCTCATATTTTTGAACTAAAAAGACCTAGAGGCGATTTTCAACCCACAAGTTCATCCCCAAAGTGTTGGTGAACGATTCTAAAATATTTTCTTTCGATTACCCAATACCTTTCATCACTTTTCAATCAAAAATCAAGGATTTTCATGGTAGAAATTGGGGTATTGGGTAGAATTAGAGAATTTTGTAAAAATTGAATTTTGACCTCGAATTGGGGTTGGATTTAAAAACCAATTACACATTCGGGCTCGGGGGTGAATGTCACGACCCGAAATCCCACCTTCGGGCCATGACTGCGTCTAATGTTGAACCCGCTAGACAAGCCAATGTTTGAACTAAATAAAACTCATTAACAACTAAAACGAACAAGATAACTAAGGCACCGATGGCCCACAATGAAATTTAATAAAATAACCTACATACAACATAGCACTTTCGAAATAAAACCCATATACAAATCCCAGAATTGGTCTCACATACTCACGAACTGTCTAAGAGATTACTACAAACAAAAGGTCTGAAAATAAGTGCATAGGAATGTCTTTGAAATACAAGTAAGACAGAGCTAAAAGTGAATAGTAGAAGGTGACGTCAAGGCCCACGAACGTCTGCGGGTCTACCCTGATGTCCCTGAATGCGCTGAGTAAAGCTCCGACCGTCAGTGATCACCGGGTCCGGCTGCGTAGTCTGCACAACATAAAGAAGTGCAGGTGTAGCATCAGTACAACCGACCCCATGTACTGAGTAAGTGTCGAGCCTAACCTCG